>JARYGA010054675.1:0-86530 GCA_030545235.1 Helianthus tuberosus | reverse complement strand
AAACTCTTTGATCCCCTCATAAGTTAACTACTATTAATACTATAACCCGGCTATTTAGGACTGTATCCCTACTGACTCAGACTACTTAGCCGAGGGTAACGTCACCGCCAAAAGTGGGGCCTACCACAATACTGCATTAATAACTTAATTCATTATCTTCCAATAATCCACCCTTTTAGGATTGATCCCTGCTGACTCAAACTACTGGGGTGAGGGTAACGTCACCTTCAAAAGAGGGGCCTACTACAATAACTAAGATAATCTCTTAATTATGTGCAAAAGTGCGGAAATAATCAAAGGTTATACTAGATACGAGTCGGAACCAAGTGATTCATCTTGTCTATCTGTTTTTCTTTTATTTTTATTTTCAGCATTTTAGTTAGTTTTTATTTTCTTAGTTTAAAACATTTTTCTAAACTTTTATTTTGGTTAGACGTTGAGGATAAACCGGTATTAAAAGCTCTTGTGTCCTTGGACGACCTCGGTATCTTACCAACGCTATACTACACTCAACGATGGGTGCACTTGCCCATATGTGTGTTTAGTGTTAGTGAAATATCGTGTTTTATAAATTTAAAACTTGGCTAAAATAAGTGTTAAAAAGGGCTTAAAATACACACCTAATATATATAACACTTTACCGCACATCAATACCCAAAAGTATTTTGGTTACAAAATACGCAAAAATGCGCATTTTGGCCGAAACTACGACTCGTCACTGAGCCTAGATAATGTGGTAATCAGTAGGTATATTCACTAGGGACTATAACCGTCGTGATTACACTCACGTTATGAAGTTCAAACGAACTTTGCATTGACCATAAACTGGTCAATGAAGAAAGTCAAACGCAGTTTGACTTTTAAGCTAAAAACGCATAAAAAGAACGAAAGAGGACTTACAAAAGGTCCGAGAATGGAGTCTTGATCCCAAGTATTCTCAGGTATGGAGTGCTAAAGCTCCAACTTAGAGAAATTTCAGGATCAAGTGTGGGTTTTGAGAGCAAATGGTGAGGGGTATTTATAGATTTGGTAGAGCCGTTAAGATCGTTCCTCGTAAACCGAGCTTCAATCGCAGCCATACACATCAAGCCCAGTGATTTACAAAACCATGGGAGCCCCTAGAATTACTTAAAACCATTTGCAAGAGTGGGATCAAGCTGGAAATAGCTGTAACACACTTTATGCTAGTCTGGGAATGGTTTACGGACCGTAAGCATGTCCATACGGTCCGTAAGGACCTCTGGTGCTGGCACAAAGTTTGGCTAATTGGCAAAACTGGCCCCTGAGTCTCCGAACTTGATTTTTGATGTGTTTTGACATGTTTAAGCCCCGTTAACCTCACTTTAAGGCTCAAATATGAAGTTAAAGTATAGGGAACTTAAAATGTGCTAAAAAATATATCGGATGTCGGTTCGTTTGGCCGTACGGTTGCGTTGTTCGGTTAATTACAACGGAAGTCGTAACGGACGCGAAAACGATTCAAATTACGCGACGAATGGATTTTTATCAAGCCAATCACTAAAATAAAATATTTTAATGATTACATTAATTTTTGGATGTCCGGATGTATTCAGAACGTAAGTTATGCGCGAAAATGCAAACTTGTGCACTTTTTGACGCTTTTAGTCCCTGAATGACCAAAAAGTTTATTTTATCACACCGAACCCCTCAAAGCCTATTTCTAAGCTATGTAAACAACATTTAGGGTGTGTTTAACTTATGATCAATTTCCGGAATGTCCATTACAGTACAAATCGGTGTACTTTCACAATTTGTCAAATTTAGTTCCTATAAGCGAATAAACTTGATTTTGCCATACCAAAGCCTTCAAAACTTATTTCTAAGTTATGTAAAGGTTATTTAAGGTATGTTAAGAATATATTGATGTTCCGGAGTATTTGTCGCATTAAACTGATTACGTTTACGCACCAGTTTGCGTATAACTCTCCAGAAAGCGATATAGAGTTTGAAATTGAATGAAAATCAAAACATGAAAAATGTCAAACATAAAAAAACAAATATTGGGATCAAATAAATTTATTTCATTGATAAATGAACTGTTTACAATGATTACAGACACAGGTGTCACATAGGTGTCTACAGAAAAGACAAACTGATGGAAGCTTCTATTCCCAGCATGGGGGCGTGCCCAGCTCAACACGGGCCATATTCAACGCTAAGATTCATAGAATCTTGCAAATATTGATAGTACAGATACGCTTCTGCACACGAGGCTGTGCCCAGCGAACACGGGGGGTGTGTGGAGCTAATGCAGACAAATTGTAATTAATGAAGAAAGAGAAAGAGGATGGCCACGGGGCCATGTCCGGGCTTCTGTACAGGCTATAAATAGGGGTGCTTGGCTCATTTTAAAGGCATCCCTTGGCAAACCACCTCTCTCCCACTTCACCCACACTCCACCACCATCACAACACCTACATCCACCACCATCATCCATCATCCACCTTAGAGTGTGTGTAGTAGTCTCGGGATCCAAGATTGATAGTAAGAGTTCTTGATAATCAAAGGCCATGTTTGCCTAAGTCTCTTACATCACTTGGTGAAGACAAGAATTTAATGTAATACTTTTGATTTTTAATCTTTTCGCACTTTGTATTTGGTTTTGTATTAATGACTTTAATAACTAGTTTCTTATGTTGAAGGTGAAACTTCCTTATCATTTGTCTGTGGTGTCTTGGTGTTATTTTACTGTCTATATAAAACAAAAGATCTTCACCATTAATATCTCTGCGGTCTATATAGAGATATGTTGGCTACCTGGTCGGGGGTTAAGGGAATGGTTTGGTATGGTTCTTGCCTTGTTCAGTGTATAGATCCTGCAAGGGCCTGGGTCAAGCTTACTAGGACCTCCTTTAATACCCACTGGTATTGGATGGCGGGGGTGCGAATGGCTTGATCCCCTCATATGTAAACTACTATTAATACATTAACCCGGCTACTTGGGATTGTATCCCTGCTGGCTCAAACCACTTAGCCGAGGGTAACGTCACCTTCAAAAGAAGGGCCTACCACATTACGCATTAATAACTTAATTAATTATCTTCCAGTATTCCGACCCTTTGGGATTGTATCCTTGCTGACTCAAACCACTGGGTGAGGGTAACGTCACCTTCAAAAGAGGGGCCTACTACTATAACTAAGATAATCTCTTAAAAAGTGCAAAAGTGCGGAAATCATCAAAGGTTACATTAAAGGCGAGTCGGATCCAAGTGATTCATCTTGTCTATCTGTTTTTATTTTTATTTTTCAGCATTTTTGTTTTTATTTTTCATGTTTAAAACCTTTTCAAAAATTTTGATTTGATTAGACGTTGAGGATAAACCGGTATTAAAAGCTCTTGTGTCCTTGGACGACCTCGGTATCTTGCCAACGCTATACTACGCTCACGATGGGTGCACTTGTCCATGTGTGTGTTTAGTGTTAGTAGAATATCGTGTTTTATAAATTTAAAACTTGACTAATGTGTTAAAAAGGGCTTAAAATATAAAGAAAAACATAATACACCTGACACACACCACTATTGCTTGTTTTTTAATAGTTAAGTCTATGTGAACAAATATGTATCACAACTAATACATCTGCTGGGTTAGATCAGATCTTGCCTCGGATGTTCTATCATAAAGTACTTGGGCTTGGAACGCACTTGGAATAGATGGAGTAGTTTTGACTTGTTATGTTTGGGCTAGATAAAAATTCTTATGTACTTTAATGTAATGGTGTAACCGTGGGGTTTGGATAGTGTATACCTCAACACCTTGCTCAGTTTTAATTTATGAATGAAAGTTTGAGTTGGCCATTCAAACAAAATATGATTGAGTGTTTGTCCCACTTTCAACTAGAGAAAACCACAACCTAGGGTGGAAATGAATGTAGCAGGATGAATGATGAAACTTTAGTTTCAAAATTATTGTTTGTTTACTACCATCCCGTGTAATCACGGGTCAACAACCTAGTGTTATTATAAAACTCTAGCGAATAAACGTCCTATAAAACTTATGTTTTATGACTCAAATATCAAGTATCCTATTACGGTGTATTATAATAACTCCATAATAATTAAGCGTCCTATAAAGGTTAAAGTTATAAGACCCTAGTGTCAAGTGTCCTATTAAGTTATGTTATAATAGAACTCTAGCGAATAAGCGTCCTATAAAACTGATGTTTTATGACTCAAATATCAGGTGTCCTATTACAGTGTATTATAATAACACCACAATGATTAAGCGTCCTATAAAGGTTAAATTTATAAGACCCAAGTGTCAAGTGTCTTTTGAAGTTATATTATAATAAAACTCTAGCAAATAAGCGTCCTATAAAACTAATGTTTTATGACTCAAATATCAAGTGTCCTATTACGGTGTATTATAATAACACCACAATGATTAAGCGTCCTATAAAGTTTAAAGTTATAAAGTGTTAAGTGTCCTATTAAGTTAAGTTCTAATATGACTTCGACTAGAAAGGGTTCAATAACACTGAACATTTATGACTTAACTACAACGTGTCCTAATAAGTTATGTTATAATAGGACCCCAGATGATCAAGTTTCCTAATACAATACCACATAATGGGACACTAACAATTAAATGTCTTATAAAGTACTTTATTAGGATCAACACTTTAAGTGTCCTATTAAATTATATTATAACAGGGACCCAAAAAATCATCCATCCTATTAAATAGTTTTTTTACGACACCGGTTTAGTAGAGTATATTATAAAAGGAACCCAAAAGTTCATTAGTCCTATTAAATAGTTTTTTAGGACCCTCTTTTACAAGCGTCCCACATAAAAGGTCCTAAAAAGCCATTTTTGTAGTAGTGATAATTATAGACTTAAACTCTAATCAAACTCATCAAATGTCATCATTAAAACTCTACTCAAGAGTTTCACCATATGAAGAGTTTACTTAGTAATTATAATTTCACTCAATTATAAATTAACAAAATATCCATTCACTAATTTTCCAACACATAGTTCATTAATAAATGGGAGTGCGATCTTTGTTCCACCACTTTCCCTCATTAGTAACTGCAATAGTGTGTTTCGTATCATTGATAACCTACGTGCCACAATGATCGTTGTTTTCTTCCCGAACAAACAAAATCTGGTGGTGTTGATATTGCTTATCAAGACATGGATGATAAAACTGCACCAGTGTCACTACCTCAAGTAGTAGTGGTTGGGATGAACTCAAGTGCGATATTCATGAAGATTACGAAAGTGAAAAGGACGGGTGGGATGATATGTTTCAACTTGAAGACGAAAGGCCCTCACTCGCCTTTGCTAACATTCATGCCAGTACATGCCACAGATCCAAACCTATCAGTTTGAAATTGGGGGCTTAAAGGATAAACCAGATTTCTTCGACTCATAAACGAGTACAATGTTTCAATTTGTCACCATCGCAAAACCGCACGAGTTTCCTACTAGTATTATAATACAAATAAAAAGAACAAAAATGTAATTTTACATACTTTTGACTATTTAAATAATACAACTTTTAGAACATATGGTACATTCCTTTAAAACATATTGATGACTTTTAAACTAAAAACCCCACCATTTGTATGCATCCGTAATTTTTTTATACATTAATATTTAAAAAAAAATACACTATAAAATGAGCAATAAATTTTCTTTAATTTGAGTATGGTATTGCTACAAATTATTTTAATCTAAAAAAACTTACATGTTACATGATTACTAGTTGTTAGGTCCGAGTTTACAAGGTTTGTGATTAGAAACCAGTTAATATCAAAAAAAATATTGAATTGTATTAGTAAAAGATAAATAATCACAAACGAGAAGTCATCATTAACAATTGTTTTTCATTAATTATAAATGATTCAAATGTTTTACAATAGATTGACTCTACAGACTCTCCCTCAGCCGACCACTTAATAATTTTGTTCGTACAAGAGAAAAGGTGATGTGTGTGATAAATAAATCACTAACTTGTGTGATCTATTTATACTAAGTATGAAAGTTCTGTTCGGTGACTAGCTGACATCACAATGATAGTGACATCTAACATTCTTAACATAAAAGATTACATAGATGTTGCAAACATATGTGCAAATCTAAACATCTGTTCTAGCTAGTCTAAACACTGAAACAAGTTAAATACTGTTACATTGCGAAACCACTATTAGAGCTATCCTCTGTTGCTTTGATCTATACATCTGTTTGGCCATACAGATGTTTGGTCTCCTTCATCAGACCTTTGGCTTCAACAGACTTTAGCCTTCAACAGATGTTGTTTCTTCTTGAACAACGGTTCCAAGGCTTGATTAGATGTTTGATTTGTCATTAACAGATGTTCTGATTAGGTGTTTAACATTCACTATCTTTGGGAGAATCGGGTTAAAACTCTGGTTTGTTTCTTGATCAGATGATCATGTTTTGGCTTTTGGATATCATCTGTTCTTTTATAGGTCCAACAATCTCCACCTAGAACAAATGATGCCAAAACAGATGTTTATTGGATCAATCTTTATTCCTCTTCAAATTACTTCTGATTTGTGCTTTAAATTGATTTTCAAATCTTTATGAGAGTAAGTCATCAACATCCCTTTCGAGTGGAAGATCTAGTAGATCTTGTAGATCTTCAATGTTCAGGCTCATTACACTATTCATTGAAGTCTTTTTCACTTCTCCATTTGCCCTAACTATTGTCAATTCATGGCTGGCTTTGTATGAGGGCCATTTTTTAATTTTAGAGGCAAATGAAGTTACTGGGAGCAATGTTATTGGAAGAGGTGAGGGAATATTCTTTCCCAAGAATCGCCCAAACAGTTCTATTGGATTAGCATCTGGATGCCCAAACATAATCACATTTCTGATCCCTTCATTTCTGAAATCCTCTTCATATCTTTTTATATCTTTTGCTTACATATCCTTTTGTCTTTTTTAGATGGCTTGTTGAACTAAGTTTCGTTTTTTGCAAACAAGAATTGATTATCACAATAATATTCACAAACTGGGATTCATCAGCAACAATTGTTTTGCATTAATCATAAGATTCAAATGTTTTACAAACGATTGACTCTCCAGACTCCCCTTAGTAGATCACACAAACAAATCAGTTCGCACAAGAGAAAATGTGAGTGTGTGTGATAAATAGATCACTAACAGGTGTGATCTATTTATATAAGTATGAAAGCTTTGTTCAGTGATTGACGGACATCACACTGATAGTGACATCTAACATTCCTAACAAAAAAGATTCTCAGATGTTTGCAAACATCTGAGCAACCTTATCATCTGTTCTAGGCTATACTAAAATACTAAGAAATAAAGTACTGTTACATTGAGAAAACACTGTCTAAGCTATCCTCTTTTGCAGTTGTCTAAACACCTGTTTGGCCTATCAGATGTTTGGTCTTCTTCATCAGACCTTTGCTTGATCAGGTCTATGGTCTTTAATAAATGTTAGCCTTCAATAGAGGCATGTACTCTTGAACAGCGGTTCCAAGTCATCATCAAATGTTAGCCATGCTCTTGAACAGATGTTCTGAATATGTGTTCAAGATTCACTATCTTTGGGGAGAGACTGGTTCAATCTTTTGCTTATTTCTTGTTCAGTGGATCATGTTTTGTCTTTTGGATCTGTTCTTTTGTAGGTCCAGAATGGCTTCTTACCATTGAAGAGACATGTTTTGCAAATGGAAGTTCAGATGTAGTAGCCTGAGAACTGATAGGAAAATCTTCATAGTTAGGCTTTTTAGGGACTGGGGGATCTTTAGCTCTTAATTCTTCTAATTTCTTGTTGCACTTCTTGATTGTTGGCTCATCCCACCTAGCCTTGGATTGCATTGATCCATACTTTGCAGCAACTATTTCCTCATTCATTCTTCTAAGTTTAACTGCTTTTTGTCCAACATGTTTTCTGTGTGTGGCCCAGTTGGGAGGAGTCTGCTTGATGTCTGGATTGAGCTTTAACATCACAATCCTTGTGATTTCATCCAGAAGGGTTTTATAGTCCAACCAGAGAATTGAGCTCTTGAGGATCTATAAGGCTTATTTTTCATGATAAACTCTAGATAATCTTCCCTTAGTTCCTTTTTGAGGTCATGGTTGTTTACTTGTCCTTGAGAAGCCTTTTGACTGACACCTTTTGCAAAATCTTCAAGTCTTTTCACTTTTGTGAATTCTGAAGACATGATTTGCTGAGCCTCCTTATCACTTTTCCTTTTACTTTTGAAAGGAGCTATCTTTTCAGCGTGTTTGACTTTTAGTTCCAGAAACTCTTGTACATTTTTAGGCTTTTAATATCTTTTGAGGGATAGAAATGTAAGTTGGCTGATGTCAGTTGTGGAATAGAAAGATTGTATCTCTGTTGATACATTTTCTAATTCCAATGGGTCAAGTATGGTGGGGGTTGGTTTTGTAGGTGGAGTTATGATGGTGAGAGCAGTGGTTGTAGTAGTGGATGGTGGAGATGAAATGGATGAGGTTGTGGTGGTTGTGGTTTTGATAGGAGATGCATCAGGAGTTTCTTCATCGTCATCTTGGACAATGAATTTAGTTCTCCTAGTTCTGGTTTGAGGTGTGGGTGTTTTTTATGGTGGTTGTGTAAGTGGTGTTGTTGGTTTTCTTTTATGTATAAGAAGTCCTTTAGGGGACTTGTGTGTAGGTGGTGGTGGTAGTGTAGTTGTAACTTTTTAGTGGCAACAAATGTTTGAACAATGGGAGAAGTGGTTTGAGTGGTGATACATGTGTTAGTGGTTTGGATAGGTGTAGTAGTGCTTTTTGTAACCTCTGTTGAAGAACCTTGGTTATCTTGAATTTGTTTTCTTTCAATGATTTCCTGCATTGTTATCTGCATGTTTCCTTCCTTTGTATCCCTCTTCTTTTGCTTCTCTACTTCTTTGGAATTTCTTCTTATCTTGGATTTTTTAGTGCAACAATGTCAGGCCTTTTTCCAGCCTTTTTTACTAGAGGTGGGAGCTTCCTCATGCATTCTTCCTCCAACGTTTTTGCATCATCTTCATACTTAGGGAGAGTGAGAGTTTTACCAGTGTTTTCAAATATAAAGGCTTTGATGGTTGTAACTTTTGCTTGAGTATCTTTGTACTTGGCATCCACTATTGGCGTATTAACTCTACTTGCATGGAATATCTTTCTTCTACAACTTGCTTTTGAAGGTGTAGGTATGGTTTAACATAATCCCACAATTCTTTTGCAATTTTTGCATTTGATGGTGGAGTTCAAGAGTTTTGGACCAAAATTTCATAATGTCTTTGATTTCTGCAACAAATGTTTCCAATTTGGTGACTCTCTCCGCCAATTCATGATAGTTTAATCCATCACCTAAGTTAAAAGATCATCTGAATTCCCACCTGAGGTGGTTATACATAGTTTTGAACTAGGTGCCCCTTTTTCTTGGTAATGGGGACTTCCAACTAGTGAAGAGACTATTATCTCAATAGTTGTTGCCTTCAAGTGGGTCTTAATAATTTAACCATTATCCAACTGTGAGATTGTTGTCACTACAGTTGTAGTAGCTGCCTCACTTGAAATACCTTCCTGTATCTTTTGAGAAAGACGAGGAGTTACCTCCTCTGCTTGTGGGATAGAAATGATCCTTGAACTTGCCATAGTCACTTGATGAAGTGTGCTATCTGTGATTTGTTGTTAAGAGGAACTAGGTATGAGCAAGTCAGTTGCATCAATTGCATTAAGCAATTTTTGAAGTGATGATGGGATAGTTTTAGTGGGTGGTGGAGTAGAAAGAGAAGCAGCCATGGGAGAGGGGCTTGAGTAGAGATATTCAAGTGAAATATCTCCGCCTTAATTTGGTTCCCCTGTGCTTACAACACTCCCCTTTTGAGAGGATGTGTAAGGAGTTTGGATAGGTAGAGGTGCTTTCATCTATTGTGAGGAAGTAACAACAGATGTTAGCTACATTTGTGTTACTACATGTATCACTGACATCTCAACCCCCAGGGATCCTTTATTTTTGGTTTTTCTTTAGATTTGGGAATGAGAATAGAAGTGGTTTGTGTGGAAATGTCTGGTGTGGGTTCCACAGTGCATGGTTGTGCTTGGTTTAGTAAAATGTTTTTGTCTAACACATTTTATTGGCTTTTGGCCATCATGCGTGTAAAAGTTTCAATTGACAGACTATTACATTCAAGTGCTTCACCTTGTTCAAAGCTCTTTTGTCTTAAAACATTTTTGAGGTAAGAGTTTAACAGTCATGGATATATTAGAAAAGGATTGCCATTTCCTCCCTTGGTTGCCTTTAAGTTTGCTACCAAATCCATAAACAGTATCTGGGATAGCTTGTGATTTGAATTTCTCAAAATAGCATACCCCAAGTACTTAGTTTTTAGGGGAATCTCACTAGAATCAGTGGTTTTTGTAGACAAGCAAACCAAGAGGGTATGGAAAAAAGTTTCATTTTTTGTGGGAACTTTGGTATATAAAGTGTTGCTCCCACCATTTGACCTTCATAGCCCCTTTCTATGAACTCATTTTGTAAGTCATTTTTGGAGAAAGTTTCCATACCTGCCAAATCTTGTAGTCTGAACATGTTAGAGATTGATTCTACAGTAATCTCAACATGTTATTTATTGATGATGGAAGTGATAAGATATGGCTTTTTGTTTTGAAGCAAAATTTTTGCATTTGCCCAAAATAGATGGGAGCGTTGCAGTGAGGATGTAGAGATATTTTGAGGAATTGATGATGTCGATGATGGAGAGAAAGTCTGTGTTCTTGCTGTGTTTTACAACGTATGGTAAGTAGTTATGAGGTGTTTTCAATTCGAAGGCCATGATTAACTTTAGTTCAATTTTTTTGAAAATCTATTAAACAGATGATGTTTCTATTAAATACAAAGTTTGATGAACTCAAATTTAGAGTTTTTCTGTTTTGAAATGCTTTAATTTTGACAATAATGGAGGATAGATGTAAACTCAGTTTCTCATGGATTTTTAGAGGCTTTTCAAAACAGGGGTGACAACATGGCCAACTGTTACCTTTTTTATTGTTGGTGCATATTCTGTGACAACAGCTTAATAGTCTGATTATTTAGTCTTTGGATATTTTGTATTGGGCTTAGCATTATTGGTTAGGGAGTTTATTAGTGTAATGGGCTTGGAGAATGGCCTAGCCCAGACCAAAGCCCATGTGCAAAGCTTGTCTTATATAAACAAAGCTTAGCATTAGGGTTTAGGTTAGACACTTAGAGGAATTGAGAGAGTTGGAGAAATCTACAGAGAGTGGCTGAGAGATTTCTTGTAGGTCTTGGATTGATTGTAAACTTCGTGTTGGATAATCAATAGAAGACCGGATTGAAAGTGCATCGTGTTCTTGATTTCTGTTTCTACTTATTTTCTGTGAAATCTGATCTAGAGGATTCCGCACTCTAGGTTAGATCGACAATTTTGTTGCGATCCGCACGGATTAGGGGACTTACAATTAGTATTAGAGCTTTAGGCTCTTGATTGGCTTGGTTCGGAATCGTTTTTTGCAGAAAATTAGAGTTTTTGGACGTTTTTGGAGGCTGTGTTCGTTTTCTGCTACTGATTTCTGATAAAAATCAAGCATTTCGGATCATTACGGGTCAAAAGGCTTGCATTTCAGACAAGAAATCAATCATTTCGGATTAGCTACAAGGATTTCGGATAAATCAGTACCAATTTCAGATAAACAGCAAGCATTTCGGATAATCAGCAAGCTTTTCGGATCCATTTCGGACCTGATTAACTTGCATTTCGGATCAATCAATTGATTACGGATTATTTCGGATTAAAGAGTGTTCATTTCGGATCATTAAGTCTCATTTCGGATCAGATTATTCCATTTCGGACCAGAAGGTGCTCATTTCGGATCAATCCTAACCATCTCAGATTATCATTTCGGATAAAGGACCATTACGGATAACCATTTTGGACTTAAAACCATTTCAGACAAGGGGTGGAATTTTTCTTGGCTTGCGTAAGAAAAATTTCATTGTTTCGTGTTTAGAAAATTATCCGTAACTCATCTTAGGAAATCGTTTGCACCGTTGGACTCCTTGGATTTTTAGGGCAAAAAAAAAATCCAGTATAGGAGTTAGATTTGAATTTTGATTCAGGTTACCAAAATCCATTTAAACTTATACGCTGCGTGATGGCTAAGATGAATAATGGAAGTGAGGTTGTTAAAAACTGGCCAAAGCTTACAAACGTCAAAGAATATGCTGACTGGAAAGAGAAGTTTGAGTTGTTTATGAAAAGTGAAGATACTAAAATGTAGAGCTGTATGATAGATGGATATATTTCTCCTACACGTCGTGTTGATGGAAGAGTTATAGTGATGTCTTATGATAAGAAACGAGTGGTTGATGCTAAGAAGAAAGCTTTAGCAGCAATAAAGAAGTCCTTGCCTGAGGGCCTTAAGCATACCTTTACAAAGTATGGGACTTCTCAAGAGCTGTGGGAAGCTTTGGAAAAACGTTATCAGGTTCCTTCCAGATTGAATACTTGTGATCAAGCATTGGTAGCTGAGCTTGTAGCTGTGAAGATTGAAGAAGAAGCTGCTGAGGTAGAAGAGAAGAAGGACTTACAGGGCTTAAATGAGGAGAATGCTGGAAAGGTATCACCAGATTCTGTAAGTCGTACATGTCTCAATTGCACTGAACTACAGGATAAAATTAACACACTATCGGAGCAAAACAAAATTCAGTTAGCTGAATTTGAAAAGTTGAAAGAGTCAAATGTTCTTTTGATTAAAAGAGAGTCAAATTGTTTAGATAACCCCAAATCAAATGAACAAGAAATTAGCAGTTTAACAAGCAAAGTCAATGAACTATTACAGGTCATTGATTTGGCTCGTGAAACTGTGAAAGAAAAGACTAACGAGCTTTCAGAAAAGTGCACAGAATTGGCTGATGCATAAGCCAAAATTGTTGAACTTCAGAGTAAGTTAGATAAATTTTGAAATTCTTCGTTAGTCAGGACTCATATTCAAAAAGGTTTAAAAAGAAGTAATGATAAAACAGGGGTGGGGTTTAGTAAAGCTTCATCTTCTAAAAATCAAGACTACTCTTTTCTTCCAACTGAAGATGAGCTAACTGATTTTGTAACCACTGCACAAGTAGTAGTGGATCCGATAGCTGTGGACTTGCCAAATAGTCCAGTTTCTTTGAAAGAATCTGTAGGGTCTAACAGTACACCTCATAAATTGGATGAGGATACCGAAGACAAAAAGGCCAACACATTTAAAAAGGGATCAAACAAAAAGAAAACTTATAAGAAAAGAACTTGTTTTAAATGTCACAACAAAGGACATGTGGCGAGTTGTTGTCCTTTGAAGAAAGGTAAACAAAAAGTTGATGAGGTTAAAGACGGGAATCAGGTTGGGTCAAACAATAATGTAAAATCAAGTTGTCAGACAAAGAAACCTGAATTTCAATCTAAACCTTCAACTTCGAAAAGATTTGATAGACCAAGAAGTATTTCTCCACAATTTAGCTATTATAATGGTAAATCAAATCGGTTTCAAAGTCAAAATAAAAATTTTGGATATCAAAATCGATACCAGACTTCTGGTAATCGAAATTTTCAAAGAAGAAACGAACATAGGAGTTTCATTAACTCAAATGTTCAACAACATCCAAAATTTTTCCAGAATTCATGGTATGATAATGGTAGAAGAAGGTATCAAGATAATAATTTCCAAAGGTCAGAAAATCCGAGAGGTTATTGGAACTCTCGCAATCAAAGACCTAGTGGTAATTACCAATCTTGTTCAACAATGGGTAAGAGATCCAAGACTCTAGTGAGGAGTGATGGATATTGGATGGATGTTCATGTAATGGATGAATTTGGAAAACCCAAGACTATTAGGGCTTGGGTTCTTACGTCTAACTAAGTTGTTGAGTGAATGCAGGATGACCAAGAAGGATTGTTGATGTGTTTAACAGTGGTTGTTCCTGTAAAGTATCTGAGGTGAATAGTAAGTTAAAATTGGTAACGAACTATTTACTTTAGTGATTGATTGAAGATTTATTGGTGAAAAACTCATTGTCAAATTAAAGGGGGAGTCTGTTTATGTTTGTAAATTTCTGTTTTTGAAACTTGCTCCATAAAAACAAAAATTTATGGCGAGAAATTCCTCTAAGCCAAAAAGAGTTTAGATAGTGCGTGTGTTTAGTGGGAGTAAGTTATAAAATTTTTATAAATCCAAAAACATTGAAAAATGAAAAACTAAAAAAATATTATAGAAAATTAAAAATTGAGTTATCGCTGTGTGAAAAAGAAGAAATGATAGTACACCAGCAAGTTAGACTATCACACTGAAACTGAATTATAATGCTTAAGTGTGATTACAGCTTCATCATATGATGTACCAGTAGGCAAAAGCATGAAATAATCAACTTACCAATGTAATATAAACCTAAATGCACTGAGTATGAGTGGGGAACACATCAGTGGTGTATGGTTTAATGACCTTAAATCTTGCGTTGATAGATTGCCAAAATCTGAAGTTTTGGGTCTTTATACTATTATTTCATCCGGGGATATCAGGGTTGTCCTTCTGCTACATCCAGATACATGCTGACCTAGACACAACCAGGATATCTTAAAAGAGCTAAAAATGCCAAATCCCTGAAATTGAAGAAGCTCTCCTAAAAATTGGTTGGGATGAACTCAAGTGCGATATTCATGAAGATTACGAAAGTGAAAAGGACGGGTGGGATGATATGTTTCAACTTGAAGATGAATGGCCCTCACTCGCCTTTGCTAACATTCATGCCAGCACATGCCACAGATCCAAACCTATAGGTTTGAAATTGGGGGCTTAAAGGATAAACTAGATTTCTTCGACTCATAAACGAGTACAGTGTTTCAATTTGTCGCCATCGCAACACCGCACGAGTTTCCTACTAGTATTATAATACAAATAAAAAGAACAAAAATGTAATTTTACATACTTTTGACTATTTAAGTAATACAACTTTTAGAACATATGGTACATTCCTTTAAAACATATTGATGACTTTTAAACTAAAAACTCCACCATTTGTATGCATCCGTAATTTTTTTATACGTTAATATTTAAAAAAAAACACTATAAAATGAGCATTAAATTTTCTTTAATTTGTGTATGGTATTGCTACACATTATTATAATCTAAAAAACATACATGTTACATGATTACTAGTTGTTAGGTCCGAGTTTACAGGGTTTGTGATTAGAAACCAGTTAATATCAAAAAAATATTGAATTGTATTAGTAAAAGATAAATAATCACAAACGAGAAGTCATCATCAACAATTTTTTTTCATTAATCATAAATGATTCAAATGTTTTACAATAGATTGACTCTACAGACTCTCCCTCAGCCGACCACTTAATAATTTTGTTCGTACAACAGAAATGGTGATGTGTGTGATAAATAAATCACTAACTTGTGTGATCTATTTATACTAAGTATGAAAGTTCTGTTCGGTGACTAGCTGACATCACAATGATAATGACATCTAACATTCTTAACATAAAAGACTACATAGATGTTGCAAACATATGTGCAAATCTAAACATCTGTTCTAGCTAGTCTAAACACTGAAACAAGTTAAATACTGTTACATTGGGAAACCACTATTAGAGCTATCCTCTGTTGCTTTGATCTATACATCTGTTTGGTCATACAAATGTTTGGTCTCCTTCATCAGACCTTTGGCTTCAACAGACTTTAGCCTTCAACAGATGTTGTTTCTTCTTGAACAACGGTTCCAAGGCTTGATTAGATGTTTGATTTGTCATCAACAGATGCTCTGATTAGGTGTTTAACATTCACTATCTTTGGGAGAATCGGGTTAAAACTCTTGTTTGTTTCTTGATCAGATAATCATGTTTTGGCTTTTGGATATCATCTGTTCTTTTATAGGTCCAACAATCTCCACCTAGAACAAATGATGCCAAAACAGATGTTTATTGGATCAATCTTTATTCCTCTTCAAATTACTTCTGATTTGTGCTTTAAATTGATTTTCAAATCTTTATGAGAGTAAGTCATTAACATCCCTTTCGAGTGGAGGATCTAGTAGATCTTGTAGATCTTCAATTTTCAGGCTCATTACACTATTCATTGAAGTCTTTTTCACTTCTCCATTTGCCCTAACTATTGTCAATTCATGGCTGGCTTTGTATGAGGGCCATTTTTTAATTTTAGAGGCAAATGAAGTTACTGGGAGCAATGTTATTGGAAGAGGTGAGGGAATATTCTTTCCCAAGAATCGCCCAAACAGTTCTATTGGATTAGCATCTGGATGCCCAAACATAATCACATTTCTGATCCCTTCATTTCTGAAATCCTCTTCATATATTTTTATATCTTTTGCTTACGTATCCTTTTGTCTTTTTAGATGGCTTGTTGAACTAAGTTTCGTTTTTTGCAAACAAGAATTGATTATCACAATAATATTCACAAACTGGGATTCATCAGCAATAATTGTTTTGCATTAATCATAAGATTCAAATGTTTTACAAACGATTGAGTCTACAGACTCCCCTTAGCAGATCACACAAATAAATCAGTTCGTACAAGAGAAAATGTGAGTGTGTGTGATAAATAGATCACTAACAGGTGTGATCTATTTATATAAGTATGAAAGCTTTGTTCAGTGATTGACGGACATCACACTGATAGTGACATCTAACATTCCTAACAAAAAAGATTCTCAGATGTTTGCAAACATCTGAGCAACCTTATCATCTGTTCGAGGCTATACTAAAATACTGAGAAATAAAGTACTGTTACATTGAGAAAACACTGTCTAAGCTATCCTCTGTTGCAGTTGTGTAAACACCTGTTTGGCCTATCAAATGTTTGGTCTTCTTCATCAGACGTTTGCTTGATCAGGTCTATGGTCTTTAACAAATGTTAGCCTTTAATAGAGGCATGTACTCTTGAACAGCGGTTCCATGTCTTCATCAAATGTTAGCCATGCTCTTGAACAGATGTTCTGAATAGGTGTTCAAGATTCACTATCTTTGGGGAGAGACTGGTTCAATCTTTTGCTTATTTCTTGTTCAGTGAATCATGTTTTGTCTTTTGAATATGTTCTTTTGTAGGTCCAACATGGCATCTTACCATTGAAGAGACATGTTTTGCAAATGGAAGTTCAGATGTAGTAACCTGAGAACTGATAGGAAAATCTTCATAGTTAGGCTTTTTAGGGACTGGGGGATCTTTAGCTCTTAATTCTTCTAATTTCTTGTAGCACTTCCTGATTGTTGGCTCATCCCACCTAGCCTTGGATTGCATTGATCCATACTTTGCAGCAACTATTTCCTCATTCATTCTTCTAAGTTCAACTGCTTTTTGTCCAACATGTTTTCTTTGTGTGGCCTAGTTGGGAGGAGTCTGCTTGATGTCTGGATTGAGCTTTAACATCACAATCCTTGTGATTTCATCCAGAAGGGTTTTATAGTCCAACCAGAGAATTGAGCTCTTGAGGATCTATAAGGCTTATTTTTCATGATAAACTCTAGATAATCTTCCCTTAGTTCCTTTTTGAGGACATGGTTGTTTACTTGTCCTTGAGAAGCCTTTTGATTGACACCTTTTGCAAAATCTTCAAGTCTTTTCACTTTTCTGAATTCTGAAGACATGATTTGCTAAGCCTCCTTATCACTTTTCCTTTTACTTTTGAAAGGAGCTATCTTTTCAGCGTGTTTGACTTTTAGTTCCAGAAACTCTTGTACATTTTTAGGATTTTAATATCTTTTGAGGGATAGAAATGTAAGTTGGCTGATCTCAGTTGTGGAATAGAAAGATTGTATCTTTGTTGATACACTTTCTAATTCCAATGGGTCAAGTATGGTGGGGGGTTGGTTTTGTAGGTGGAGTTATGATGGTGAGAGCAGTGGTTGTAGTAGTGTATGGTTGAGATGAAATGGATGAGGTTGTGGTGGTTGTGGTTTTGATAGGAGATGCATCAGGAGTTTCTTCATCATCATCTTGGACAATGAATTTAGTTCTCCTAGTTCTGGTTTGAGGTGTGGGTGTTTTTTATGGTGGTTGTGTTAGTGGTGTTGGTTGTTTTCTTTTATGTATAAGAAGTCCTTTAGGGGACTTGTGTGTAGGTGGTGGTGGTAGTGTAGTTGTAACTTTTGTTGTCACTTTTTAGTGGAAACAAATGTTCGGACAATGGGAGAAGTGGTTTGAGTGGTGATACATGTGGTAGTGGTTTGGATAGGTGTAGTAGTGCTTTTTGTAACCTCTGTTGAAGAACCTTGGTTATCTTGAATTTGTTTTCTTTCAATGATTTCCTGCATTGTTATCTGCATGTTTCCTTCCTTTGTATCCCTCTTCTTTTGCTTCTCTACTTCTTTGGCAATTTTTTCTTATCTTGGATTTTTGAGTGCAATAATGTCAGGCCTTTTTCCAGCCTTTTTTACTAGAGGTGGGAGCTTCCTCATGCATTCTTCCTCCAACGTTTTTGCATCATCTTCATACTTAGGGAGAGTGAGAGTTTTACCAGTGTTTTCAAATATAAAGGCTTTGATGGTTGTAACTTTTGCTTGAGTATCTTTGTACTTGGCATCCACTATTGGCGTATTAACTCTACTTGCATGGAATATCTTTCTTCTACAACTTGCTTTTGAAGGTGTAGGCATGGTTGAACATAATCCCACAATTCTTTTGCAATTTTTGCATTTGATGGTGGAGTTCAAGAGTTTTGGACCAAAATTTCATAATGTCTTTGATTTCTGCAACACATGTTTCCAATTTGGTGACTCTCTCCGACAATTCATGATAGTTTAATCCATCACCTAAGTTAAAGGATCATCTGAATTCCCACCTGAGGTGGTTATACATAGTTTTGAACTAGGTGCCCCTTTTTCTTGGTATTGGGGACTTCCAACTAGTGAAGAGACTATTATCTCAACAGTTGTTGCCTTCAAGTGGGTCTTAATAATTTAACCATTATCCAACTGTGAAATTGTTGTCACTACAGTTGTAGTAGCTGCCCCACTTGAAATACCTTCCTGTATCTTTTGAGAAATACGAGGAGTTACCTCCTCTGCTTGTGGGATAGAAATGATCCTTGAACTTTCCCTAGTCACTTGATGAAGTGTGCTATCTATGATTTGTTGTTAAGAGGAACTAGGTATGAGCAAGTCAGTTGCAACAATTGCATTAAGCAATTTTTGAAGTGATGATGGGATAGTTTTAGTGGGTGGTGGAGTAGAAAGAGAAGTATCCATGGGAGAGGGGCTTGAGTAGAGATATTCAAGTGAAATATCTCCCCCTTAATTTGGTTCCCCTATGCTTCCAACACTCCCCTTTTGAGAGGATGTGTAAGGAGTTTGGATAGGTAGAGGTGCTTTCATCTATTGTGAGGAAGTAATAACAGATGTTAGCTACATTTGTGTAACTACATGTATCTCTGACATCTCAACCCCCAGGGATCCTTTATTTTTGGTTTTTCTTTAGATTTGGGAATGAGAATAGAAGTGGTTTGTGTGGAAATGTCTGGTGTGGGTTCCACAGTGCATGGTTGTGCTTGGTTTAGTAAAATGTTTTCGTCTAACACATTTTATTTGCTTTTGGCCATCATGCGTGTAAAAGTTTCATTTGACAGACTATTACATTCAAGTGCTTCACCTTGTTCAAAGCTCTTTTGTCTTAAAACATTTTTGAGGTAAAAGTTTAACAGTCGTGGATATATTAGAAAAGGATTGCCATTTCCTCCCTTGGTTGCCTTTAAGTTTGCTACCAAATCCATAAACAGTATCTCGGATGGCTTGTGATTTGAATTTCTCAAAATAGCATACCCTAAATACTTAGTTTTTAGGGGAATCTCACTAAAATCAGTGGTTTTTGCAGACAAGCAAACCAAGAGGGTATGGAAAAAAGTTTCATTTTTGTGGGAACTTTGGTATATAAAATGTTGCTCCCACCATTTGACCTTCATAGCCCCTTTCTATGAACTCATTTTGTAAGTCATTTTTGGAGAAAGTTTCCATACCTGCCAAATCCTGTAGTCTGAACATGTTAGAGATTGATTCTACAGTAATCTCAACATGTTATTTATTGATGATGGAAGTGATAAGATATGGCTTTTTGTTTTGAAGCAAAATTTTTGCATTTGCCCAAAATAGATGGGAGCGTTGCAGTGAGGATGTAGAGATATCTTGAGGAATTGATGATGTCGATGATGGAGAGAAAGTTTGTGTTCTTGCTGTGTTTTACAACGTATGGTAAGTAGTTATGAGGTGTTTTCAATTCGAAGGCCATGATTAACTTTAGTTCAAATTTTTTGAAAATCTATTAAACAGATGATGTTTCTATTGAATACAAAGTTTGATGAACTCAAATTTAGAGTTTTTCTGTTTTGAAATGCTTTAATTTTGACAATAATGGAGGATAGATGTAAACTCAGTTTCTCATGGATTTTTATAGGCTTTTCAAAACAGGGGTGACAGCATGGCCAACTGTTACCTTTTTTATTGTTGGTGCATATTCTGTGACAACAGCTTAATAGTCTGATTATTTAGTCTTTGGATATTTTGTATTGTGCTTAGCATTATTGGTTAGAGAGTTTATTAGTGTAATGGGCTTGGAGAATGGCCTAGCCCAGACCAAAGCCCATGTGCAAAGCTTGTCTTATATAAACAAGGCTTAGCATTAGGGTTTAGGTTAGACACTTAGAGGAATTGAGAGAGTTGGAGAAATCTACAGAGAGTGGCTGAGAGATTTCTTGTAGGTCTTGGATTGATTGTAAACTTCGTGTTGGATAATCAATAGAAGACCGGATTGAAAGTGCATCGTGTTCTTGATTTCTGTTTCTACTTATTTTCTGTGAAATCTGATCTAGAGGATTCCGCACTCTAGGTTAGATCGACAATTTTGTTGCGATCCGCACGGATTAGGGGACCTACAATTGGTATTAGAGCTTTAGGCTCTTGATTGGCTTGGTTCGGAATCGTTTTTTGCAGAAAATCAGAGTTTTTGGACGTTTTTGGAGGCTGTGTTCGGGTTCTGCTACCGATTTCGGATAAAAATCAATCATTTCGGATAAGCTACAAGTATTTCGGATAAATCAGTACCAATTTCAGATAAACAACAAGCATTTCGGATAATCAGCAAGCTTTTCGGATCCATTTCGGACCTGATTAACTTGCATTTCGGATCAATCAATTGATTACGGATTATTTCGGATTAAAGAGTGTTCATTTCGGATCATTAAGTCTCATTTCGGATCAGATTATTCCATTTCGGACCCGAAGGTGCTCATTTCGGATCAATCCTAACCATCTCAGATTATCATTTCGGATAAAGGACCATTCCGGATAACCATTTTGGACTTAAAACCATTTCGGACAAGGGGTGGAATTTTTCTTGGCTTGCGTAAGAAAAATTTCATTGTTTTGTGTTTAGAAAATTATCCGTAACTCATCTCAGGAAATCGTTTGCACCGTTGGACTCCTTGGATTTTTAGGGCAAAAAAAAATCCAGTATAGGAGTTAGATTTGGATTTTGATTCAGGTTACCAAAATCCATTTAAACTTTTACGCTGCGTGATGGCTAAGATGAATAATGGAAGTGAGGTTGTTAAAAACTGGCCAAAGCTTAAAACGTCAAAGAATATGCTGACTGGAAAGAGAAGTTTGAGTTGTTTATGAAAAGAGAAGTTTGAGTTGTTTATGAAAAGTTGTCAGACAAAGAAACCTGCATTTCAATCTAAACCTTCAACTTCGAAAAGATTTGATAGACCAAGAAGTATTTCTCCACAATTTAGCTATTATAATGGTAAATCAAATCGGTTTCAAAGTCAAAATAAAAATTTTGGATATCAAAATCGATACCAGACTTCTGGTAATCGAAATTTTCTAAGAAGAAACGAACATAGGAGTTTCATTAACTCAAATGTTCAACAACATCCAAAATTTTTCCAGAATTCATGGTATGATAATGGTAGAAGAAGGTATCAAGATAATAATTTCCAAAGGTCAGAAAATCCGAGAGGTTATTGGAACTCTCGCAATCAAAGACCTAGTGGTAATTATCAATCTTGTTCAACAATGGGTAAGAGATCCAAGACTCCAGTGAGGAGTGATGGATATTGGATGGATGTTCCTGTAATGGATGAATTTGGAAAACCCAAGACTATTAGGGCTTGGGTTGTTACGTCTAACTAAGTTGTTGAGTGAATGCAGGATGACCAAGAAGGACTGTTGATGTGTTTAACAGTGGTTGTTCCTGTAAAGTATCTGAGGTGAATAGTAAGTTAAAATTGGTAACGAACTATTTACTTTAGTGATTGATTGAAGATTTATTGGTGAAAAACTCATTGTCAAATTAAAGGGGGAGTCTTTTTGTGTTTGTAAATTTCTGTTTTTGAAACTAGCTCCATGAAAACAAAAATTTATGGGGAGAAATTCCTCTAAGCCAAAAAGAGTTTAGATAGTGCGTGTGTTTAGTGGGAGTAAGTTATAAAATTTTTATAAATCCAAAAACATTGAAAAATGAAAAACTTAAAAAAATTATAGAAAATTAAAAATTGAGTTATCGCTGTGTGAAAAAGAAGAAATGATAGTACATCAGCAAGTTAGACTATCACACTGAAACTGAATTATAATGCTTAAGTGTGATAGCAGCTTCATCATATGATGTTGTTGGTCCCGTTGATACATGATCTGACGTAGGAACAAGATGAATCGATTTCGTCTTAGTGTGCGGAATCCATTAAGACGAATCACAGATTTATACAACAGAGAATTCAACGTTTAACTTCTTGTCTGTTAGTTCTATTAATCGTTCTGAAAGTCACAAAGTTCCGGTGAACGTACAGACTACCCGTGCATGTGTCAAAAGTCTTAACAAAGTAGCACCGGACCTACTATATATAGACAGACTCAGGAAACTAACAAGTGTTGTACGTGCGGGTGGGCTACCCGTGCGTATAGCTTATCCGTACGTATGGTCATCCGCGCGTATGACTTGTCCGTGCGGATAAGTCATCCGTGCGTATGGTCATACGTGCGTATTGCCATCCGTACGAGTTATACTTGTCCCAAACAACACTTTTACAAACAGACCCTATTCCTGAGTTGTCCTGCCAACTACATACATTAAACATAAACACAGAACAAAATATGACTACATGCTGACGGAAGCTACAGACGTAATGTACTAACAGACTCCCCCTCGGATGTAGCTGTAGTACCTTCCAGCATAGTCCTTAATTCCTTCTGCTGCGTCTTCGCTCACGCGCTTTCTCTCTTCTTTTCTGTGCTCTTTCCTCCAACATTCTTTTTCTCTTTTGTCTTCCCTCAGTCAACCACCAATGTCTGTAGACAGGATCTCCATCACGTTTCCGTTCCCATCTTGGAATTTTGTTTTCTTCAGATTCAATTGGTGTTTGATCTGTTGGAGGAACAATTCCCAATTTACGTCTTCCCCGTTCAGCAGCTCTTTCAACAATCTTCTTTGAACGTTGTTCACGCTTGTATACTTTCAAGAACTCATCAATCCCTAAATCTCTCCATTTAGTCTTCCAGTATCTTCCAGAGTTGATGTCTTTTGCGTAACAAACATCCACAACCTTTTGATATTGCAAAGCTTGCTCTCTATCAGGTCTCTCGTAAACTATCTTGTTGTAGAACAAACAGTCTATATCTTTCTTTGAGCAGTTAACAAGCCACATAGGATCTAACACACAGATCCTTCTAGCTTCTCCTGTGGACTTGTTATTTAACGAGATTATTGCTTCAGATGTAGTTTGATTATACAACCAACCTTCAAACTCATCGGGGAAATCTTGCTCCATTGCCCGTAACGGCATATTCTTCAAGCAACTTGGAGGTTTGATATCCAGAGTAATATCCTTCTCACCACTTTCTAGGATTCTGACAATCTGTTGAGGAAAGTGTGGTTTCCAGTCAGGATATCTTTTCTCAGCTTGCAGCTTCACATAATTCCATAACCTCTGATCGTGCTGCTTCACATCTAACCCATGATAGAATTCTTTGATGTTCTTTGTCTTTACCAGCTCATCTATATCCCACCAAGGCAAAGTTTTGATATTAGACAAGAACTCAAAATACTGCACTCCCTGTTCTCTTATGATTGCATAAACTTTTAAGTCTTCCAAATATCCCCATGAGAGAATGTCACCCCAAGAGAGTTCTTTGTCGTGCTTAAAGAATTGTAGTGCCCGTAGTTTCTTTCTCTCTTTAGGCATGACTTTGTACCATTTCTTTCTTTCTTCTGCAAGAATTTCTCTTGGTATAGTATTCGGAATACCTTCTGCAGACACCTTCTCCACTATCTTCCTTCTAATTTCATCTTCATTTCGATCCTTGAACATTTCTGACAATGAAGGAAATGTTGCATCAATCCCAGAATAATGAAAACGAACTTCCTCATCAGATGAATCTGAAGCATCTTCAACGATCACATCATTGTAATTATCAGCTTCAAAGGCATATCTTGGCTCAAATACATCTTCAGAAGTTTCAGGAATATCATCTTCAATATCAAACTTAAACTTACCTTCTTGCAAACCCAATTCCTCTAACATTTCTTCCCTTGTTCTACTAACCTCAATCACTTCTTGACTTTTATCTTGTAAGAAAATGACAGTGGGATTTGAGAGGAATACCTGATCTGAGTGTTGCTTTCCAGAAGTGGAAGTTTCTTGATGATCATCATCTTCTTGTTCGTTGATTTGATCATTCAGAAACTCCTCTATCCTTTGTTCATCAATAGGATTCTTCACAATCAATCCTGACGAACCTTGATCGTCGTCATCATTCTTCTTATCATCATCATCTTTCTTGATATCATCGTCTTTCTCAATATCGTCATTTTTCTCCTCATCTTCATCTTTATCATCATCTACAAGAAGTTCTTCATCAGAATCACTAACTTCTTCACCCCGAGCCTTCTTCGCTTCTTTTCTCCTTTTCATAACTTTCATTCTGTAAAGACAATCTTTTACGTTGAGTGGCACAGTTTCAGCTTTACCAACAAGAACAAACTGCTTTGTCTTCCATTCAAGCAGCATCACTTCTTTGGACTTTTTCTTCTTTTGTTCAGCAGCAACTCTACGAATGATCTCTTCAGAATCAATGACTTGAGAAGGTTCTCCAACTAACATGAAATCTTGATCATGTACAACTTGTTCTTGAACATGTTGTTCTTGAGCAACTTGTTCTTGAACATGTTGTTCTTGAGCATGTTCAGCATCAATCATATCATCATCACCTTGAAGAGAAGAACCACCAGCTTCTTGAACATCTTCAATTATACTTTTGTTCTTTTGGATAGCATCCTCAGCCAGTCTTCGTTCTCTTTCAAGTCTTCTCTCTTCAACTTTCTTTACTTCAATTTCATTATAAGCAACATGAACATCTTTCTTCAAAAAGATTTTCCACAACAGAATATAACATCTTTAGTTGTTCATCTTTCATCACTTTGTCAGCTTTCATGGCTTCCATCTCCAACTTCATTATTTTCATTTCGTTTGAAGTAGATTCACTCATTTCACTGACCACCTGATTGAGTGTTTGATTTACATCTTGGAGATTCTTGTTTAGTGAAGAAATTTCTGCCAGAAGAGCTTCAATCACTTTAGTGTTACTTTCACCATCTTCCTTTATCTTCTTCATAGTGCGTTCATCCTGGATTATCACCGTTCTAAGTTGATCATGTGCTTTCATTATCTTTTTCACTTGCTCTTTTAAAAGATCACGTTCACTTTCAGCTTTTTCTTTTTCTTTCTCAAAATCTTTGACTTTCTTTGCAAGAACTCTCACTGCTTCATTGTTGAATAAATCATCATCAAAATTCAGATCTTCTAAAGGATCACCTGAAGCAGATGGCATATGGCTAAAGAAATCTTCTGAGTCTTTTGGCCGTGAGGACGATTCTGGAATCTCTATTGTTTCTGGTACATTTGGAAACTGTGAAGAAAAGACTCCAGCATCAGTAACTTCAATGTAGTCATCGTGACTAGTCTGCTTTTCTGCTTCTGTTTCTTGTGGTTGAGGAGATTCAACATGTTGAGTCTCTTTGCATCATGTTCCTTTTGAACTTGACTTTCTCCTTTTCTTGCTCGAACACTTCTTGGAATGAGACCTGCTACAACAGCTTTTCTTTTCTTGATTTGTTTCTTTGGATTCTCAGGATCATAAGTTGTATCTTCTTCATCTGATCCCTTCCTTTTCTTTGGTAACTTTTTCTTTAACTGAACTTTTCCTTTGCCAAGAGTAAGTGGATCAAGTTCAGATTCTGATATTGTGGTTTCAGAATCATCATCACTTGAAAGATCTTGAACGACTCCTTCTTGATCTTTAACACCTTCTTGATCTTTAACTCCTTGAGCAGCATCCTCATTCTTCTTTAAGAAACTTTCAAGAGATTGTGATAACAACTCAGTTCCTTCTTGAATAACAGCTGTCGGCTCCAAAACCTTTTCATCTATCAATTTGTGCTGCTGTTTTCTAGAAGACCCTGCAAAACAGATGTTTAACACATTTATTAGAAATTTTCACAATATAAAATTCTAATTCCCTTGTGACTCCCCCTTTCACAATACCCTTTTTCACATTCTTTGGAATAGAAACTGCAGGGGATGTCTTTGGAGTTCTCTTCCTTTTTCCATCTTTGACACACCACCATCTTGTATCCTTCTTATAGAACAAACTCATCTTGTCATCTTCGTTATCAGAATTGTTGTCTTCATGTCTCCACGCATCATTCTCTGGAGCTATATAGTTTGGATTTGAAATTTTGCAGATCATTCTCTTTGCTCCAGGATTTGGACCTTTGATCAATCTGCTGATTGTATCTGGTGTCATGTTCCTTAGGCCCAAAATATCACTACTTCTCTTTTCTAAACCTTGAAATTGATCATCTATCAACATTTGGACAAACCTAGGATACATAAGAAATCTCTTGCTTCCATCCTTTACATTCTCAGACATGTGATCAAAAATTACTTGAGAGATATTGTATGGTCTGTTCAGTACAAGACACGCAATGATATTCATGATGTAATCTTGAGTTTCATCATATCCACCTTTTCTGTGTGACAAAGCATGCAGCACACAATGAGTCATTAACTTATAAGCATGGCTAAAACTTGTCTTCTGCATTCTTCCATTCACACTCCCAGCAAAACCCATCCTACACCACAATCCTTTTACTAAACGTTCAGAAACTATGGTTGGATCACTATCATTGTCTCCTAAATTCAACACTCTCCTTATAACACCAACTGTCACTTTCATCTCCAAATCTACATCTCTTCCATTCTCATCTTTCTTTGATACAGCAGAATAAATGGTCTTATCACTTTCTTCGTATCGTGCAGCACTCCAAAATCGTTTCACATGCGATTCATAAGCTATTGTCTTATCAGTTAAGGCCTTAGAAACTCTACTTTCCCTCAAAAATTTTGCAACATCTTGAACTACTGTGTTTTCGGTATACACTTCATCCAAAAAACAATATATATTATGAGCTTTATCCCAATCCTGCAGAAATTTTATTCATTTTAAAAATTTGGGATCTCAAAAATATTCTGTCTAGAAAAGACTTGATGTATGATATGACACTTGAATGGTTATCCGTATGCATAACTTGTCCGTCCGGATGAGTTGTCCGTGCGGACAACTTGTCTACACCGCGTATAGCCGCCCGTGTGTACAACATACCATAGCCCAGGATTGCCATCCGTGCGTACAACATAGCATTGCCACGGATTGTCATGCGCGCGTACAGCCTGTCCATGCCACGGATTGCCATACGTGCGTACAGCATTACTTGTCACGGATTGCCATACGCACGTACAAGTTGTGCGTGCGGTTACAAGTCACAGATGAAAAACAGTTTATGAACATAAAAAATTTTCAATGGCAAAATCTAAAATTGAACATAGATCTACACAGAGGATGTTAAGGCGATCAAAACCCTATGTTCAACGATGTCTAAAACGTCCTATACACAGGTCAATTTAACAAAAACCTAGCCGACACAACGTACCATTCAAACATCAGATCTATCAGATTTTAACATGTTATAACACAAATTAATCCGGTAAATCTCTAGATCTAAGTATTCCGATCAAAACCTTATCATTTATTCATGACAAATCGAACTAACATAGGCTAGATCTAAGATTTAAAGCTCCGAAAGGACAGTTACACGATGAACAGATATTAAACAATGGATTATTGAAGATCTGAGTTAGAAAAACATACCCTTGCCATTGTAATTGTTGTGCTAACCAACGAAAACAACGATCCGTGCAAAGAATTCCAAAATCAGAAAGTCAAAGTGTGAGAGAGAAAGAGTGTTGTGCGTGCGTATAGCTTTGACTGACTCTTTGACCCTCTATTTATACTAACATCAGACGCGTATGGTCACCCGGGCGCATTGCCATCCGTGTGTATGGCTATCCGTCCGGATGAACATCCGAATGAGGCACACTTTTACTTTTTCAATGAAAACTTTGATTTTTCTCAACATTTGTCAGATTTTAGAAATCCACTTAAGTTTCTTGGTTCAAATTAATGACCCAAGAAACTTAATTTGTTGACCAAGTCCAACTTAATGACCTTGGTTGACCTGAAGCAAAACATACTGACTTTTAAAAATTTTGTTCAAACATTTTTCTGAAAAATTACAAGTATCAACTTAATGAACTTGTGTTTCACACTTTCAATTACAGATTAGTCATGATTAGCTCCAAACTCATCTTCCAATCCAGAAACTTCCTGTATCTTCTATCACTTTCGAATCCGAAGATCAACTCTCCACTTTGGTTTGTCGGAAAATAAAGTAGAAAAATAAAAT
The DNA here is from genome assembly GCA_030545235.1 of Helianthus tuberosus. Taxonomy (NCBI): domain Eukaryota; kingdom Viridiplantae; phylum Streptophyta; class Magnoliopsida; order Asterales; family Asteraceae; genus Helianthus; species Helianthus tuberosus. The sequence continues at coordinate 57,698 of JARYGA010054675.1, read as the reverse complement.
CTTTTTGGGATTTTTAATGAAGCAAGAAGAATAGAACAGAAATATAAAAGCAGTAAATGTAAACTATTTACAAACATATTTTTGGTGAGCGTGTTAGGGAATCATATCAGCTTCCGACAAGTTACAAGTACCATTAAGCTTAATTTCATGCCAAACATTAAACAATTCACCTTGATTGTCGATAAACTGATCCATCTTAAATTCTTACACACATTTCAATCTGTTCAGGATACAGTTTTAGTGTTTTAGAGACTTAAACTTATACGTGTGTCCCACCTCTTGAATATACTCCCATGTCCAGAATCTCAATAATCAGTCTTACAGGTGAGTATACATCAATGATATCTGTACATAATTTAGGTATGCGAGGGCCGAGGGATCTCAGGTCGATACTTCCGTATACGCAGAGAGATATCGGCTTCGACTTTAAGGTGTGTCCCCTTTAGAGGATCTTTTTGCTACAACAGCAGCGTTTATCAATTTTATTGTTTCAGCATGCTGAGGGTTTAATGCTATATTTCAAGCATTTGCAGAAAGTATTATCCAGGGACTAGGTCAGAACTACCGTTCAGCAGAAGTCCCGGAATAATACCCCAGACATCATTGAAAATTTAAGATTATGAGACCTTTCAAACGAGATTTCAGGGGTTACCTATATATCCAAGTAGTGTTCCCCACGAAATAAGCAAGTAAGATTTTAGGTTTATATCCCGAACAAATCTACTAAATGTGTAAAAACCTATCGACACATCATTAGTGAGACTGTTTAACGTATTTGAACTTTCCATTTCTTTAGCGTACAGTAACTGTCTAGCTGATGTACTATCATTTTCCCTTTTTTACACAAACTCTTTTTGAAATTTTATCATGTTTTTGTGTTTTTGAAATTTTCTAATGTTTTTGGCTTTTCGAATTTTTTATTGTTTTTGTATTTTCTGAAAATAAAACTACTATCTCCCCCTAAAAACCAAAACAAGTAAAAATTCGACAAACCATTGCAGATTGTTTCTCAACATCATCTACAGTGGCACCTTCATCAACGCCAACAATTTCCTCCGCATCCGATAGCAACTTCATACCATTTAGTTTCAAAAGATATTTAAAGCGAGTTTTATCAAATGCTTTGGTATGTAAGTCAGCTTTTTGTTCATCGGTGTGGATTTTCTCTATTCGTATCAACTTCTTCTCGAAACAGTCTCGGATGAAGTGATGACGAATTTCAATGTGTTTTGTTTTAGCGTGATGAACATGATTTTTTGTTATGTTAATTGCTGCCTCATTATCAACAAAGATAGGGGTGTTAAGAAATTGCAAACCGTAGTCTCGCATCTGTTGCTGAATCCACAAGATCTGAGAGCAGCAGCTGCTAGCAGATACATATTCGGCTTCACAAGTGGATAAAGCGACAGAGGTCTGCTTCTTGCATTGCCAGGTGACCAATCGTGGTCCGAAAAACTGGCACCCCGCTGTTGTTGATTTAGCATTCACTTTGCAGCATCCGAAATCAGAATCAGAATATCCTTCGAGCATGAAGTTGCCAACTTTTGGATGCCACAACCCCAGAGATGGAGTTCCTTTCAGGTAACGTAGAATCCTTTTCACAATTACCATGTGCGAAGCTCTAGGATTTGACTGAAATCGAGCCGCGAGGCAGGTTGGATACATAATATCTGGTCTTGATGCCGTCAAGTACATTAACGAGCCGATCATGGAGCGATACAGTGTTTCATCTACCTTCTCTCCGGTGAGATCAGGGTTTATCCCATGATTCGTTGCTAATGGGGTGGACATTGGTGACATTCCTGACATCCCGAATTTCTCCAGAACGTCATGAACGTATTTTGTTTGATGTATGAAAGTTCCTTCGGGAAGTTGATCAACTTGAAGTCCCAAGAAAAACTTCATCTCACCCATTGAAGACATTTCAAACTTCTGCTTCATAACTTGTTCAAAATCTTTGCAGAGTTGTTCATTTGTAGACCCGAAAATTATGACATCCACATAAATTTGGACAATCAGAAGATGTCCGTCGACTTCTTTTGTGAAAAGAGTGGCGTCTATCTTTCCTCGAGTGAAGTGGTTGGCTAACAAATGTTGAGACAAGGTCTCATACCAGGCTCTCGGGGCCTGATGTAAGCCGTACAACGCTTTGTCAAGGAGATAAACTTTATCTTTGTGAATTGGGTCGGTGAAGCCCGGTGGCTGTCCGACATAAACCTCCTCTTTCACCTTGCCATAGAGAAATGCCGACTTCACATCTAACTGAAAAACTTTAAATCCTTTCCATGATGCGAATGCAAGAAAGATTCTGATAGCTTCAAGTCTTGCGACAGGGGCATATACTTCGGTGAAATCTATCCCCTCCTGCTGACTGAAACCTTGTACAACGAGTCGAGCTTTGTTTCGAATGATAACTCCTCGATCATCCCTCTTGCATTTAAACACCCATTTGGTATTAATTTTCCGGTGACCATCGGGCAAATCTACTAGCTTCCATACACCAAGCTTCTCGAATTGGCTTAACTCCTCCTGCATTGCATTTACCCATGAATCTTCAGTAAGCGCCTCTTTGTACGTTCTTGGTTCTATCTGCGAGATAAAACAACTTAATGAGAATTCAGTTTGTAAAGGAGCAACTGTTGTGTAAAAACATGTAAGCCCTTGATCAAGCTGTCTTCGAGTGCAGACGCCTGATTGCAGTTCTCTGATTATTAGTTCCTCCGGATGATAAGAAAGCGTTCTTGGCATCACCTCGCCTGAAACATCTACTTCGCTTTCCAAATTTGTGACGTTTTGATCAGCAACTTGTTCACTGACTGGAATAGTTTGATTTGAAAACTGGATTAACTCCCCCTCAGAGTCTGAATCATCATGATCGAATATTGGTCTGTTTTCAGATTCTTGATTTTCATTCTCTACCGTCTGATTTTCTTGAGCAACATCATTTTCAACATCGTCATGTTCTCCAACATTGCTTGGACCCGCCTCGTCATCATTTGAAGCTTGTCATTTTCGATAAGATTCTGCTGGAAACCTTTCGTCTTCATACTCTCTTAGAATATCCAACTCATCAAAGAACTCTGGTTCTTCTTCCATGTTGAAAGACTCCCACAAAACATCATAATTGAAACGCCATGAGTCGCCCGGATTCTGTGGAGGCATTGTGTGACCTTGGCATTCAACATTTTGAGCTTCAATAATTCGCTTCAGACTTGGAACGAAAACTCGTCGTAAAGGACTTGCATATCCCACAAATATTCCTTCAAAACTCTTCGGACCCATCTTTCCAAAAGGTTCTAGAACTGTACAGGGTGACCCGAACGGTTCAAGATACTTCAAATTCGGTTTTCGGTTATTGATCAACTCAAAGCATGTTTTGTTGAATTTCTTGACAGTGAGGACTCTGTTGAGCGTGTAGCATGCGGCGGAAACAGCTTCTGCCCAGAAATTTATCGGTAACTTTGAATCAGCAAGCATTGTTCTGGCCGTTTCAATCAGTGTCCTGTTTTTACGTTCTGCAACTCCATTCTGTTGCGGAGTATACGGAGCACTGAACTCATGCAAGATACCTCTTTCATCACAATATTCTTCCATATTGTTGTTCTTGAACTCAGTACCATTATCACTTCTAATTCTTCTGATACGCCTTTGGTACAAATTTTCAATCTTTCTGAATAACTCTTTCAACCTGTCAAACGTTTCCTCTTTCGACTTCAAGAATAACACCCATGAGAATCTGGAATAATCATCAGTAACCACAAGACAATAAAGTTCTCCGGTAATGCTTTTGACATTCACAGGACCAAATAAATCCATGTGAAGTCTCTCCAAAGGTCTTGAGACTGAATTGACTTGCTTTGTGGGGTGTGACTTTTTCTTTTGCTTGCCTTTCATGCAACTAATGCACTCTTGTTCCAGATGGAAACCTTTAATGTGAACTCCCATAACCAAATCATTGTGCACAAGATGATTCATTTTACGAAGATGAATGTGCCCCATCTTTCGATGCCACAACTTTGATTCTTTCTCCGTTGCTCTTGAAACAAAACAGTGTGCTTGACCCGTTGTTGTAGTTTCTACAGTCATGTCTAAAACATACAGATCATTCACTCTAGGAGCTCTCATGATGATCCATTCTTCAGGAATAACAAACCCTGGTTTCAAAATCAAACACTCTTTGTCTGTGAAGTGAGTAGTATACATCCGGTCACAAATCTGCGAGATACTTAGCAGATTATTTTCCAGCTCAGCAATGTAGTTAACTCTCTCAAACGTGACAATCCCGTTAGATAACGTTCCTTCACCAACAATTCTACCACCTTGGTTACCCGCGAACCCCACATAACCTCCATTAATATTTCTGACATCATACAGCAGCGCGGTCTTTCCTGTCATGTGCCGAGAAGCTCCACTATCCATAATCCAACGTGAAACGGATCTCGGAAGCTCCTGCACATGTCAAAAACATTTAATGAGATTTTGATGCTACCCAAGCCTCTTTTGACTCAGGTAACTTGAAATTAAGGTGAGTTGTTTTAGTGTAAAGTGGTGGAAAGTTTTTATCATTCATTTTAAGGCTTTCTGCAGTTCCAACTTCAACCTCTTTGAATAAGAAAAATTCGTCTTTTTGAGGTTGATCAGTTGGTTGATTTTTCTTCACCACATACTTCTTTTCAGAAGTCGATTTCTGTTTCTCATAAAACTTCAAAGGTACATACTTCTTCTTGGTAGAAGATGATGATTTTTCAGTTTCAGACACCTTTGGTGAATCAACTTTCTTTTCAACAACTTTTGGCTTCCATGTTTGTTGAGGTGAGGCAACCCGTTGGTAAAATTTATTATTTTTAGTTACCGAATTCTTAACAGGTTCAGTTTTGATCTTGGTGTTATCATTTCTCAAAACATTTTTCTCAACAATCAATGGAGCCTTTCCTTTCACAACATCTCTCTTGATAGAATTCTTCACAGTTTCAGTCTTAGGCTTCAAGTTGGTACACTTTCGTGCAATATGTCCAACTTGATTACATTTGAAGCATGTTCGGCTGTCAACTACCCGACTTGAACCTTCAGACTGAGGCTGTGAGGCCTTCTTTTCAAAGAACTCTTTGTTTGATTTTAAAAAGATTTCAGATTCCTCCTCAGAAAGTGAACTTGAACTGTTCACAAACACCTTTTTCCCAGCAAACTTCTTATTCCGAACATTCCTTTTCTGATAATTCTTACCACCCTGATATCCTCCCGACCATTTATTTTGATTGTTGTTAGAAAAACGTGGTGGAATAACAGGTTTCTTATAGTAAGCTTTATCTTTTTCAAAATTCATATGTCTCTTTGTCTGTTTCAAACTGTCCACTTCAGACAAATCAATTTCAACCAGTTTGAAAACATTTTTCAATTTGTTCACATTCACATTCTCCAGAGGAAACTCAAAGTCTGAATACAACTTATCAGAACCAGACATCTTGTACATCACAAGACCCGGTTCATCATTTGAGTTGTTTTTAGATTTTGGTTTCGGAATGTAATTGTTCAGAAAACATTCTTCATCTTCAGTCGAATCACTATCCAAGACACTTTCAGCCATGCCTTTTATGATCTCAATTTGAACACTGTCATCGGATGATGAAGATGAAGAAAATGTCACATCTATTGAATCTGGCAGTTTTATCTCATTTGGTTCAACATCATCATTAACCAACCCTGATTGCTTCTTTGAGAAATTGTTTAGAACAGGTGGCGGAACTTGATGAAACCCCACCCCAGTTCCATCACAGTATACATCTTCGCCAGCTTTGGTTTTTCCAATGGGTTTTGGAACAATGTGTTGTAAAACAAAGCTTGCAGAGTTGTAACTGCTCAGTTTCAGATTAATTCGCTCATTCTCAATTTTAGCTTCTTCAAACTGAAGCTTCAATTTTGCAATTTCATCAAGTTGTTGGTTGATTAACTCTTCTTTTACTCTAAGAACCCCTGATAGTTGAAGATTTTCTTTCGTTGTTTTACTGTTTCTTTCATCAGAATCTTTAACCGTTCGCTTTAGCTTATCAAAATTTTCAGAAATTTTACGACTTTCAAGAATCAACTTTTCATTTTCTTTTCTTATTCTTTCAATGTCATTTTTATCATTTTCAATTTTATCAGCTAATTCTTTTGATCTATTATTCGAAGCTTTTAGCATTTTGTCACGGTTTAAGATTTGATCTTCAACACATTTGACTCTATTAGTCAAATCTTCAACCTTCTTACCATTGAGGTAAGTGATTGTACTACAAACTTTGCACTCCTTCATGCAATTTTTGCAGTCATTTTCAGATTTATCCTTCTTACCTGACTCGAGTGTACCATTAGAACTGACCTTGTTTGTTGACTCAGTTCCAGAACTAGAAACTACCTCAAGTTCTTTTGCTGCAAGAACTTTTTCAGCCATCTTCCTCAAGTTCTCAACCGTTAGCTCTTGTGATGTGTCAATGATCCCATCATCAGCATTCTTTGACTTTGGCTTATGTTCTGCTTCTTTGACTTTTTCTTCTTTCTCTACTAGTTTCTCATCACCACCTCCCCACCATTCTCTTTGTCTAGCCTCTTCTTCCTCGGTAAATTGTTGGGTAAGAGCATCAACACTAATGGAATCCGGATTAACTGCAATGTTACCTTGTGGATCAAGATAACACTCTCTGTCCGCATCCCATCTCTTTGCTCTTTTAGCCTCTTTGTATGTGTTATAAATTCTGCTCATTCTGGTTTGGGCTTTCATTCTTCGGTTGACGAGCTTTTCTTCTTCAGTTCTAATGTCTTTAAAAGGAATAATCTTCGTCACGAATGCATAACCCACCGCATCTTCCTCTGGTAGCAATTCGCTCCAGTCAAACCCTTCATCATCATGAATCACGGCGAGAGCTCTAGATTTCTCTTTGTTGTCTTCAACTTGCTTCAATCTAGGTGGCTCAGATTTATTCTGGTGATAAATTGCTCTCTTGTAATAATCATCTCTGAAAGGATTCTCTGACTCATCAGCATATGCGTTTCTGCATTCTCGTTTGAAGTGGCCTTTCTGCTTACATTTGAAGCACGTCACTTTTGACTTATCAAACCCCAGCTTGGTAGATGCACCACCAATTGTCTTTCTGCCGGTATTTTCCATGAAGCGTTGTGCTCTACGTACAGCACTGGCCATAGCCCAACGAATATCGATCAGCTCCATTTCCTCGGGATCAATCTGATCGTAATCTTCTTTCATCAGATTGGTATTACCTATCTTCCCGGCTACTAACCCTTCGTATGACTCCAACACAGATGCTAGAAAGATCATCTGCTGTTTGGCCGATTCTTCATCAAAATTTTGAGCATTCTTCAAATCTATCGCAATGTTGCAAGAAAACGCGTTCTTAGGAACAGATTGTTGTTGACTAGAAGAATTTGAAGAAGATCCTTGACTTAGAGTATTGGATGAAAAACCTCCATGAAAACCACTGTTTGAGCTTGGACTTTCTTTACTTGAAGTGTTTGTGTTTTCAGCGGAGAAAGCAGTTCTTGGAGAAACATTCTTGGGAATCATATTCTTTGGATAGTACAACTCCATGTTTTGTTGGTATGATGAATGATTTATTTTGTGTGTTTTCTTTATCTCCAATTCATGACTTTCTAGTCTTTCAATCAGCAAGTCGACGGTCAGATCTTTAGTTTTGATTGTATTCTTTAACATCAGTGCATAGTACTGCCAATCCATCTCGTCTGGTAGTGAATCAAACAGTTTGTCAACTAGCTCCTCTGGAGGATAGAGAATTCCATGTCTTGCCAATTCCAACTTTAAGTGTCCAAATCTTTCAATCATTTTACAAACAGATTCACCTTTTAAGCATCCGAACAAATCAAACTCCTTTCGCAGCAATTTCTTTTTGTTTTTGATTATTTCTTCACTTCCTACACATTTTTTATTTAACTTTTCCCATAGATCTTTTGCATTTGTGTATTCAATGAGTGAAATAATGTCATCTCTTACGGACTGGTGAATCAAAGCGATGCATTTTTGTTCAGCTATAAAGTTCTCTACTTCATCACCTTTTGACAAATTCTCACAATCTTGTCTTTCTGAAGCATAACCGTTCTTTAAGTTCTTCCAGCTCTGATATGCGAAAGCTTTCAGCCATTCTTCGAATCTTTTTGCCCACCGATTATATTCTTCGATTGCCATTAGCTTTGGTGGTTTGTTGTAGGTACCATATGCGCTTTCAACACTTAGTGCATCGGACAAAGTTTTCTTTGGATTCGGATTGGGATTATCATTTGAACGATTGGAAGTATCGTCTCCAGAATTACCCGCGAAAGCATACATCTCACTGAAGGGATTCATGAATTCTTCCATTTTTAAGTACCTGAAACAATTTTCAAACACTTAGACAATTTTTACAAATTTCAAAAATTTCAAACACTTGAACCGGATAGTTATCCGTTCGAACAGGAATACGAATGGTGACAAAGCTTATCCGCACGGACGGTAATCCGCTCGGATGGTTGTGCGTACGGGTAGCTTTGAATTTTTTACTATTCTGGTTATCCGCACGGGTTGTAATCCGTGCGTGTAACAATGATGATGTCAGCAAACAACTTGCAGTTACTAACTAAACCAAACCGTTCAGACAGCTGTCCGCACGGGTGAATGACGTCATCAAATACGAACAACTAATCATGATTTTTGAAGAATTTGATCTGGTTTTAGGTTGAATCTGATTATGAAACTAGGTAGGATTATATTTTGAACGATTGCGAGTTGATTGATATCGATTTTAACAAATTTTAACCGTAAATTCTTGCTCAATTTTAAGTTTTTCTGATTATATGGTGACAAATGAAGAACAAATGTAAAAACTGAGTAGATTTAGAAGAAATCTGTCAAATTTCCGGTGAAATTTGAATCAAATCGGCAACAGAAGTCAAATCTCCGGTGAAATTCGACTTTGATCGGCGAATAAAACTTGAATTCCGGTGAATTCAGTGTCGTTGATCTCGATTCAGCTCCCTGGATGCTCTAATACCACTTGTTGGTCCCGTTGATACAGGATCTGATCGTAGGAACAAGATGAATCGATTTCGTCTTAGTGTGCGGAATCCATTAAGACGAATCACAGATTTATACAACAGAGAATTCAACATTTAACTTCTTGTCTGTTAGTTCTATTAATCGTTCTGAAAGTCACAAAGTTCCGGTGAACGTACAGACTACCCGTGCATGTGTCAAAAGTCTTAACAAAGTAGCACCGGACCTACTATATATAGACAGACTCAGGAAACTAACAAGTGTTGTACGTGCGGGTGGGCTACCCGTGCGTATAGCTTACCCGTACGTATGGTCATCCGCGAGTATGACTTATCCGTGCGTATGGTCATACGTGCGTATTGCCATTCGTACGAGTTATACTTGTCCCAAACAACACTTTTACATACAGACCATATTCCTGAGTTGTCCTGCCAACTACATACATTAAACATAAACACAGAACAAAATATGACTACATGCTGATGGAATCTACAGACGTAATGTACTAACAGATGTACCAGTAGGCAAAAGCATGAAATAATCAACTTACCAATGTGATATAAACCTAAATGCACTGAGTATGAGTGGGGAACCCATCAGTGGTGTATGGTTTAATGACCTTAAATCTTGCGTTGATAGATTGCCAAAATCTGAAGTTTTAGGTCTTTATACTGTTATTTCATCCGGGGATATCAGGGTTGTCCTTCTGCTGCATCCAGATACATGCTGACCTAGACACAACCAGGATATCTTAAAAGAGCTAAAAATGCCAAATCCCTGAAATTGAAGAAGCTCTCCTAGAGAGTCATTCAAAAAGTGCAAAATGCATAAATCGTACCAAAAATGGTATATGTCTTAGCCCTCGATAGATATTTTGGTCTCTTTGCTGTACGGAAGTACTGACCTGATCACCAATTATCTATACGTTGAAAAACAAAACGGATGAATTCAGTATACTCACCTACTACGATGAATCTTTGTGCATACCTTGATCGCGGGGGTACATCCTGAAGTGGGACACACTGGTATATCAATAATAATATTACCTTAAAGTATCATACGGTAATGGTACTTGAAATGTTCATGCATTTTGTTTAAGTGGACTAACATACTGGTAATCATCTTGAACTGCTTTTCACGAAAAATTAAATAAAGAATTATCAAATAGTGTGAAAACAGTTTGATTTTGCTGATATGATCTTCTTGCACATGATACTCACAAAAAGAAGTGTTGTAAATATTTTTTAGTTTAGTTTAGGTTGTCTAGTTGTTTTGAGAAATATCAAAAACTCTAAAAATATTTTCTTTTAAAAGACTTCCATTTTGAACTGACAGGCTGTTGTTTTTGCATGATAAGATAAAATATTGGTTTGTCTTTAAATGTGAAAAAGACTAATGGTTTTTCGAGATACCGAAGGATCGAATTCGGACCTAATTGAGTCTAACAGGAGAACTATTCCTGATTTGAACGGCGGAAACAGACAAATCAGGTTCAATTCACCGAGTATTCACATTCAACTGTTGATTATATTGATTTGGATGACATTTACAATCGACTCAACACTTTGGCAGCACTTCGTGGCTCACCGGAAGAACACACACACTATCACCTACTGATTTCGCTCCAAGCTACACATATATATAGGCATCCATATGTGATTTCGGGCGGAATCAGAATATCACATTTGGAGCGAAATCAGGATCTAAACACTTCGGGCGGAATCAGCACCTATGGGGTTTCGCTCTAAATGACAAGATGTCATTTGGGGCGGAATCACCTTCAAATCCAGTTACTTGAATTTCGTGCCCTGTTCTAGCCTAACTGATACAAGACTCGATACAATAGGTAGACGACAGACGGATGCACCAACAAACTCCCCCTCGGATGTTGACGAAGTCTTCAGTGTCGAGTCTTCGCATCTTCAGTCTTTATCAGCCTTTGAGCTTCTCTTTGAAGTATCTGACACTGTAAGTATACTCAATCTCTATCTTCTTTTCTCTTTTTCATCACCAACAAACTCCTTCCTTTAAGTATCTTCAGACTCCCCCTTTCGATATACTGGGATCGCAGCCTGGCTTGTTAAACTCACAGAGTCCTCAGGTATCGGAACCTGACTCTTCCTCAAACCTGTACATTCTCTACCACAAACATAAGTTTTCTAATATTAAACTTTAACACACTCAGACACCATTTGTAAATATCACAAAAATGATCTAACAATTATAGTCTTTGATGAACCACTTGCAGATATATCATTTTCAAAACTTTTGATAACTACTTGTAACAAGACTTAACTCCCAAATCAGTTCATCAAGTTTAGCACTTGGAATTTTGAAAATCAGCTCTTCAACACCAGTTGTCGAAAATCTTTTTGAATTTTTCAAAATTTATGCTAAAACACACTAAAATATTTTTGGGATTTTTTAAAAAAAATATGAAATGCAGTAAAGAAATATTTATATACAATATTTTTGTGAGTTTGTGTAAGAGGATCATATCAGTTTCTGAGACAAATCACCAACACCGTTAAGCTTCATTTCATTTTAAGTTCTAAACAATTCACCTATATTGTCAGTATACTGGTCCACTTAAATTCTCACACAAAGTTCAACTGTTTCGAGATACGATATTAATGTTTTAAGAACTTAAACTCAATCGCGTGTCCCACCTCAGAATATACTCCCGTATCCAAATCCCAATATTCAGTCTTACAGGTGAGTATACCACAGATGATATCTGTAAGGGGTTATATTGCGATGGCCGTGAGAGCTCAGGTCGATACTTCCGTATACGCACTGAGATGACGGCATCGACTTTTGGTGTGTCCCCTTTAGAGGATCTTTTGGTTACAACAGCAATGATTAGCAATTTTATTGTCTATCAGTTTGCTGAGGGCGGTGCTATATTTCAAGCAAGCAGAAAGTATTCTCCGGGGACTAGGCCATTGTTTCCGTAAAATCAGAAGTCCCGGGATAATACCCCAGATATCACTGATCATAAAGACCTAGTATCTCAGAAAGAGAAACCTTTCAAACAAGATTTCGGGGGTTACCCATATATCCGAGAGATGTTTCCCCACGATATAAGCAAGTTTGAATTTAGGTTTATATCTCGTCATAATCTACTAAATGTGCAAAAACCTACTGGCACATCATCAGTGAGACCATTTATCACTTTTAACTTTCCAAATCTTTAGCATGCTGTGATCGTCCACTGATGTACTATCATTTCCTCTTTTATACAACAAAACTCATTTTTCATTTTATCATGTTTTTTTATTTTTCAAATTTTCTAATGTTTTTGGATTTTCTGAAATTTCTACTCCCCCTAAAATGCAAACATATTAAGAAAATTGAAAACAACTATACAAGAAAGTTGACAACTGATATCAAATCGCATCAATTCGCCATTCACTTGGCATAAACCATCAGAACTCCCCCTTTCAACAAACTATTTTCTCATTTAGATTTCAAAACACTTAAGTTTGTTTTAATCAAAATGATTTTTTCAGAAAATAAGTTTGTTTTTACCACTTGTAGGGGCATGGTTCATCATGTTGTCTTTCAACCACTTGTATGAAGATTACATCAAGTTCAAATTAATGACCTTGAGTAATCACTATGTCAGAACAAACCTCTGTACCACTTGTACGATGAACTTATCAAAGTAAATTTCAAGATAAATGCCGATACCTACTCCACACTTACCAACCTGGGAGTTCCGGCACAGTCCATCACCTGTATACATTTAAACATTTTTTTAAAAAATTTCACAAACAACAATTTTTATGAATGATGCCGATTCCTGATCCACAATTACCAACTTGGGATCTCCGGAAAGTCCAGAGACTTACTGTTCGTAATATGTACCATCCCAGTCACAAAACAGGGATGGTTCAACTTTATCTTTCTTCGTCTTCTTCTCGTAAAACTCTTTAACCCCTTTGACTTTTCGATCAATCATTTTTCCAAAAATATGTTTTACAGTGGGGTTAAAAGCTTTTTCAACATCAAAAACCTTGTTATCATCATAAAATTGGTTTGATATCTCAACTTTACCAATTTTCTTTTTAAAAATTTCAGCCCGAAGTGGTGGAAAATTCTCATCATCCACAGTCGAAACTGATCCTTCACTTTTTGAAACAACCTGTGGCTCCTCTGATTTTGTGGAATCAGACTCATCACCAGAAGATAGCTCCTCTGATTTTGACCTATCAGAATCATCGCTAGAACTACATCCAGACTTCTTAACCACCCATTTTTGTTTGTCATTTTTAGCTCTTTTCTTGTAAAACTTGTTTGAACATTCACCAATTTCAAATGTAGAATTTTTGAATAACTTTGTTCTGTCAATTGGTGGTTCAAACTCAATCACTTTCTCTTTTTGTTTACGAGAAACTCCCTGTTTTGATGGTATTGCCTTAGAACAATCTCTGGCAATATGTCCAACAGTGTTGCATTGGAAACAGGTTCTCGTATCTTTCCTCTGTCCAGCAAACTTCATCTATTCTTGCTTCTTTGCAAGGAAGTCACTGTTTGACTGCTTCCAGAATTCTTTCTTTTCTTCCTCATCTGCTGAGGTACCTGAAACAAATGTCATCTTTGATTTAAAATCACGAACATATTTTTCATTTTTCTGTTTTTCTGTTGGAGTAAATCCAAGACCTTTCTTTTTGAAATTACAGTTTTGGTTTGGTTTCTTTTGCCAACCAGAACCAGAACTGTAACCTTTTTTCTTGTTTAACCTTTGTTGTACTCTTGAGGTGTAAGGTTTAGGTTTACCATTAAGATTTAAATCATTTATTTCAGAAATATTAATTTCTGTTAGTTTGAAAACCTTTTTGATCAATTCAGTTTTGACACCTCTTATTGGAAATTCCTCATCAAAATATAATTTGTCAGAATCATTCAAAGTATATGCAACTTTACACGTTTCATCATTCAAATTAGACTTTGATAACAGGAATTCTTTGTTGTAAATCCTTTTGACTGAAGACTTTGGACTATTGACTGTCGAACTCGAACTTTCAGAACCAGACTTTGACTCTGACTCTGACTTTTACTCTAAGTTTGACTCCAACTTTGACTCCTCAGTTTCATCTTTATCCAACACCTGATCGACGACTTTCTTTATTAACTCGGACTCATGATCAGTGTCAGATGATGTAAACGTAACATCAATATTTTCTGGCAAATTAACTGAAGACTCCGACTCCTACTGTAAATTTGTTTCTTTTTCGACTCTTTCCTGATTTGGATTTCTGGGAAAATATCCATTTTCTAGCGGAGGTGGAAACTTGTTATAACCGACATCTTGTTTCTTACCAGAATCCTTCTTGTCAGTCTTTTTCTTTGTGTCACTCTTCTTCTTGTTCTTCTTTTCTGGAGTCTTTTCTTCAGTCACTTTTCCATCATCATTCTTTTCTTCAGTTACTTCATCCTCTTCAAATGCTTTCATGCCTTCAACAGTCGGATAAATCCTATCAATAACATAAGAAGTACATGAGTAACTTTTCAACAAACGATTAACTCTTTCAGTTTCGATTCTTTGCAGTTCCAGTTTCTGTTCAAGAGCAGCACACTTCTCGATGTAGTTGTTCACCACTTTCTGCTTGATCATGAATGCACCCTGAAGTGTCTTCATTGCTGTTGCTTGTTCTTCACTTGTATGATTGTATTGATTCATAGCTTTGTTCAGGACATCATTAGATTCCTTCAAACAGTTCAAGTTATAAATCAATGTGCTGTTCTGCTTCTTTATAGCTTCACAAGTGTCACACTTTACAGCAATCTTTTTAGCATCAACTTCTTCATCAACTTTGAACTTTGGAACTTCAACCTTTACTTTCCTTTTGATTATTGGAACTTCTTCGTCATCACTGCTAACTGGAGTCTTGACCTTTATCTTTTTCTTCTTTGCTTTCTCATCTTCACTGTCACTCTCAGCCATCATTTTCAAATGATCTGCCATTTTTCTTGACCAATACTCACTATCTTCTTCAATTCATGCAACAAAAGCTGTATGAACAGGAGTTTGATCAGAAATATAATCATCCCAAGTGAAATTCTCCCAGCTGAATCCTTCAGGTAACTTTTCGTCATCTTGATCTATTATCAAGGCACTACCATCAGCTCTCTTTGAAGAAACTTGATTAATCACACAAGCTTTCTTTCCAGAATCTTCAATCACATTCCTTCCATGTGCAGTTTGTGCTTGATGTTGATGTTGTTGAGGTGGTTGTTGTGCAACTTGATGGTAGATGGCTTTTCGATAGTAATCATTGTTATTGTTGAAAGGATTCTAAGCTCCACTTGCTTCACGATTTGTGCACTCCCTGTTGAAGTGTCCTTTCTCCCTGCAACGAAAACAAGTGACTTTAGATTTATCAAAGCCTAAAGTAGAAATATTAGCCTCACGTAGATCATTTCTTCCAGTGATTTGCTTGAATTTCTCAGCTCTCCTCAAAACACTGACCAAACACCACTTAATATCCATAAGCTCCATCTCCTCAGCATCAATCTGATCGTAATCCTTTTTAGTAAGCATAGGATTCCCAATCTTTCCAGCTACAAAACTACTGTAAGATTCCAACACCATTCCTAACAAAGACATGTGATTCCTAGCAACTTCCTCTGAATAATCTTGATCATTCTCAAGATTTAATACTATGTTGCACTGATATTTTCTTCCATTCTTTGTTGCTGAAATGTTCGGATCAAATGATGGAAATGATAAGAAACTTGTGTTGATGCTTGATCCTTTTGATGAACTTCCTGATGAACCTTTAGCATTGTAAGCAATTTCAACTTTCGGTGATAAGTTGGTTGTTTTCTCATTCAGCCCTGTTTTGTAATACCGACCGATATCCTGTTCACCATCAAAATCTTTCATTCGAACAATCTTTCATTGTTCCATCTCTTGAGCTTCCAACTTCTCAATGAACTTACTCAGAGTGAGTGTATTAAATCCTTTCTTGTTTCTGAGCATCATCAAGCTTCTCAATCAACTCTTCATTGTCTTTCTCGATGCTCAATCTCTTCATGTTAGCTAGCAAATTGCAGTATCTTTCGATAATTTTCCTTATACTTTCATTCTTCAAACCACGAAACAGATCGAACTCTTTCTTCAAAAGTGATTTCTTGTTCTTAACCATCTCTTGACTTCCATGGAACTTCGATCTTAATGCTTTCCAAATCGAGTAAGAAGTTCCATTATGTTGTAATAACACCAAGATGTCTTCTTTCACAGCTTGTTGCAATAAACTCAGCCTCATTTTTTCATCTTTGTATTTCTTTCTAGCATCAGCACTTAGATCTTTAATTGGAACCACCTCTTCATCATCATTCATCGGTCGAATGTATTTCATCTCGACACATTCCCAAGCATCAAGATAGTTTGCTTGTACCCAGTTCTCGAAACGACCTTCCCAACCCTTATATTCTTCGATGTTCATTAGTTTAGGCGGCTTTTGCATCGTTCCTGTTTCGTTTTCCATCATTGTGTTCTGTGCAATACTTATAGGGGTAACTGGGGTAGCGAACGCATTATAAAATTCGTCGTCCATTTTTCAGATTTCAAAAAATTATCACAACAGTCCTTTCGAGCGAAATCAACGATTTAAGTGGGATCACTGTTTGGAGCGGGATCAATAAGTAACCAGGAGCGGAATCACAATGTAATCAGGAGCGAAAACGCCAAACAATTTGTTGGAGCAGAATCACTAGATAATGTATCCTGGAGCGAAATTAAACTGAACTTTGGAGCGGAATTAGAATTTCAAGCAGAACAACTTGGAGCGGAATTAGTTAATATTCTGGAGCGAAATCAACCTTTTGGAGCTGATCTGGAGCGGAATCAGGACCTATTTCCGAGCGAAATCACTAGTGACATCATCAATCAATCAAGCAATTTCGAGCTGAATCACTAAAAATGTCAATTTTAGGTCGATTTTAAAACTGAAACTTATAAGGCTTTGTTAATACATGATTCCGATCACACTGTGAAAAAATCAGAACAATTCGACACACTTTTTCTCGGTCAATTTGAAAAAAACAGTTTAGAAGGTGTAGAAAAACAGAAGTTTCGACTGAATTGGCAAGAGCTCTTCCTCCTTAGCTCTGATACCACTTGAAGGATCGAATTCGGACCTAATTGAGTCTAACAGAAGAACTATTCCTGATTTGAACGGCGGAAACAGACAAATCCGGTTCAATTCACCGAGTATTCACTTTCAACTGTTGATTATATTGATTTGGATGACATTTACAATTGACTCAACACTTTGGCAGCACTTCGTGGCTCACCAGAAGAACACACACACTATCACCTACTGATTTCGCTCCAAGCTACACATATATATATAGGCATCCATATGTGATTTCGGGCGGAATCAGAATATCACATTTGTAGCGAAATCAGGATCTAAACACTTCGGGCGAAATCAACACCTATGGGGTTTCGCTCTAAATGACAAGATGTCATTTGGGGCGGAATCACCTTCAAATCCAGTTTCTTGAATTACGTGCCCTGTTCTAGCCTAACTGATACAAGACTCGATACAAGACGTAGACGAGAGACGGATGCACCAACAGATACTTGCTTGTGTTGCAAAACAGATTGATGCAGTTATCAAAATGAAGTGCAGAATATAAGTAAAGTGTAGATTAAGAATGTGTGAAGATGCATGGTAGGATCCTTCTACTACTTTGCAGAGAAAGAGAGTTGAAAGAGTTGAAGTTTTCTTGCTTAACCAAAGTTTGCTAGTTCTCTGATCTACAAATGAATGAAAGTTTTGGAGATTGGAAGCATCAGCTAAGGGGGAGTTTGTTGATGTCAGAAACTGTGTAGCTGACGCTATCCAAAGACCAAAATACTGCAAGATGTTTGAAGACAAAGTTACACTATGAAGCTATTGTCAAGGGGAGTTTGTTGGTGCATATTCTGTGACAACAGCTTAATAGTCTGATTATTTAGTCTTTGGATATTTTGTATTGGGCTTAGCATTATTGGTTAGGGAGTTTATTAGTGTAATGGGCTTGGAGAATGGCCTAGCTCAGACCAAAGCCCATGTGCAAAGCTTGTCCTATATAAACAAGGCTTAGCATTAGGGGTTTAGGTTAGACACTTAGAGGAATTAAGAGAGCTGGAGAAATCTACAGAGAGTGGCTGAGAGATTTCTTGTAGGTCTTGGATTGATTGTAAACTTCGTGTTGGATATTCAATAGAAGACCGGATTGAAAGTGCATCGTGTTCTTGATTTCTGTTTCTACTTATTTTCTAAGAAATCTGATCTAGAGGATTCCGCACTCTAGGTTAGCTCGACGATTCTGTTGCGATCCGCACGGATTAGGGGACCTACATTTATTACGTGGCTAGATGTAATTCGTTGTGGCAAACCTCTATTCAGAATGTGGGTTCATTTGAGGAAACCCTTTGATGAAGATAGAAAAGGTTTGTTTTTCAAAATATCTGTTTGAAACCTTTGTTGTGCTCGACAGACTTTTGAGTGACCAAAATAGTGGTTTGAACATCTGTTTGAGTTTTGGTCAACAGATAGATAGGAACCCATGTTTGAAACCTCTGTTGGGTTAAATAGAGTTTTGGGTGAAAACAGTGGCGAGTTTTGATGAAATAGTGGATCTGTTTGACTTTTAAAGTCAAATAGAGGTTGGTGAATCAGTGGTTCTTTTGTCTTAAACAATGGTTTACGTTTAAACAGACTTTTGAACCATTGAAACAGATGTTTTACTCTTTTGAAAAAAGTTTTGATTTTGTTGATTTTTACCAATCTTTTCTTGATTTTTAAAACAATATTTTTGGTTTTCTGATTTTAAAACAACATTTTAATGTTGTAAAGAGCCTTTTGGTGAATTTGTCAAAATAGTTTTCTTACTTTTATTGGGATAGAGATAGGTGCAAGGGTAACCTCTGTCTGCACTTTTAAATTACCAACAATGGTTCCCTACAGATGGTGGTGAATGGGTCAATCTTGCAAATGATCCATAGCATTATCTGCTTTGGATTAGGTGTTATCAGCCACTAAAATGGCTCCTTGGGATTGGTCATTTGTCACAAGAAGTTTTTGCACTATCTCCAACTGTTGTTTTTGGCCTTCTACAAGTGCTTGCATAGTTGGGTGAACTGGTTATTGACCATTCCAAGTGAGATAGTTGTACCCATGTGGATGTCTAATTTCCCTTGCCTTTTGGGGCTGGTGCACAGGTTTTTCATACCTATAAGGTACCCTAGTGCATGGTGGTTGCCCATATCCTTTAGGGAGTGGGTTTTGTGGTGCAGCAGATGTTTGACCAATCCTTTGTGTAGGATGTTGGTTCAAGTTATGTGGGATAGATGTGTGGTCTAACTCAACTCTTTTGGGAAGTGATTGGGGATTCCTGTTAATAGGCTCATCATCCCTATTGAAATTCGTATTCTTTCTTGATCTATTTTGATTTATATTATAGGGTTTTAGAAAAGAGCATTTTAGTCAAATGATGAGTTATCCACAAATGGTGCACCAAAGTGAAGATTGACAGATGTTGTTTGTTCTATTAATACCATAGGCTTTTAACTTGAAACGATGTGACACTTGTTCTCTATAAACACACATAATGTAGGTCACTATCTTTTATCAAAGAAACAATGTGTTTTGGTTTCAAAAAATTGTTTATTTTGGTTTTACAATTTCACATTTTGATTCTAGTTCATTTTCAAGCTTTAAATCACTTTCTGGAAAGTTAAACGCGAACTGATGCGTAAACGTAATCAATTTAATGCGGAAAACACTCCGGAATAGTTACATAGGCTTAACATACCTTAAATAACTTTTATATAACATAGAAATAAGTTTTGAAAGCTTTGGTGTGTCAAAAACAAGTTATTCACACTCAGGGACTATTTGCGTTAAACTACAAAAGTCTGCTGATTCACTTAGTATCGAACATTCCGGAACTTGATCATAAGTTAAACATGCCCTAAATATCCTTTACACATCGTAGAAATAGGCTTTGAGGTGTTTGGTGCGCAAAAATAAGCTTATTTGATCAATAGGGACTAAAAGCGTCAAAAAGTGCATAAGTTTGCATTTTCGCGCATATCTTACATTCTGAATATATCCGGATATCCAAAAATTTATGTAATCATTAAAATACTTTATTTTAGTCATTGGCATGATAAAATTTCATTCGTCGCTTAATTTGGATCGTTTTTGCGTTCGTTACGACTTCCGTCGTAATTAACCGAACAACGCAACCGTATGACCAAACGCGCTGACATCCGAGATGTTTTTGAGCATATTTTAAGTTCCCTATACTTTAACATCATTTTTGAGCCTTTAAATGAGGTTAACGGGGGCTTAAACGTGCCAAAACGCATCGAAAATCAAGTTCGGGGTCACAGGGGCCTGTTCTGCCAACTTTGCAAGCTTACTGTCAGCAAATAGGGTCCTTACGGACCATATGGAGTTTCTTACGGTCCCTAAGCCTTCTCCAGCATAGCAGATTTCATTTTTGTAAAACCCAGCTGCTCCCATTGTTTTGCACATGGTTTCTATCATCCTATGGACTGGTTTTAGATGCCCCCAGGTTTACAAATCACTGGGCACACATGTACGCTCAAGATTGAAGCTCGGATTTCAAGAAATTATCCTAACGGTTCTAAGAAATCAATAAATACCCCACCCATTTTCATTTCATTTCACACCTTGATCTGATTTCTCTATGTTGAGGGATAAAATCCTTCATACCTGAGAATATCTAGATCAAACCTCCATTTCTTGGACCCTTTGTAAGTTTCTTTCGTGCTTTTAATGCGTTTTTATTACGAAAGTCAAACAGTGTTTGACTTTCTGCTTTGACCAGTCAATGGTTAACACGAACTTCATTTGAACTTCGCAACGTGAGCATAATCACGATGGTTATAGTCCCTTGTGACTATACCTACTGATTACCACGTTGATTAGGTGTAGTGACGAGTCATAGTTTCGGTCAAAATACGTGCCTATGCGTATTTTGTAACCAAACTATTCTTGGGTATCAAAACCGTTTCTTTTGATATCAAAACTTGTTTTCTAACTTCGTTAAACATGTTTTAACATGTTTAACGAGTCACTTTAGGTATAGTGCTTATATTGGGTCGTAAGATAAGTGGTCTAAACAACCGCTTAGACTTTCGAACACGACCCGTTTGGTCGATCATTAGGATCCGACCAAACATATAATGTGACCATAGTTGTATAGGGAATAACCTTCCGAGGATTATACCTTATGGTCACTTCGCTTAGTTAGTTGTATGATAGGTAGTTTATATGCCTTAGGAAAATGACCAAAATGCCCTTTTTCGCATGATTTCATTTTAAGCATATGTAACACATGTTTTGACATCTAAACTGAATATATAACATAATTAGATATGTTAAGGCATATAATACTTGTCATAGGACTAGTTAGGCATCTCGAACGCGCTCTTGCATGAACGACGCGTTAAAGTGGCGTAAGCTACCTTAATGGGTCGTAAGCACTTAGGATAGGTTTCCGATTTAGACTGTAGGATTTGTTAAACCATATCACATGAGTTCCAACACTCATTTGGTTTACAAGACCTCATTCTACCCGATCTTTCGATTTGGGTGTCGATTCCCTAACATAGTATCTGTTACCCTAGGAACCTCTTCAACACTTGAACTCTTGGTCTTTTGAGCTTTGTTATACCCTTTGAACCGGGACTATACACAACCCCAGTCGAGTACATAGTTCCTCTCTTTTACCATTTTCAAATGTTTAGGGTGATTCATATGTGTAATCGATCTGTTTTCAAAATGTATGGCATATGTGTGTTCACTAAGTGCTTTTATGTGTTTATTTCCGATTATGCAAACTCAATGTTTTATCCTTAAATGATCTACCTATCTTCATAGTTAGATTCATGTAGGATATTTGAAGTAGTGTCTTAGATCTTCCTATCTTCATAGTAAGATTTATAAGAAGTACTTTACAACTCGATGGTTGGTTTTTGTGTAGTTTGTTGGTGATTTAGATAATGAAACTAGATAATACAATAAGCACATGGTGGATACGCCACTGGTACTTCCTATATATAAGTGTGCTTATTGTATTACCTTTCGTGGCGTTATCCCGAATCACCATTAGGATTTAGGATTGTTTTGATTCAATAATTCAATATGACGGGAACACAGGATCCCTGTAGTATCTATCTATCTTCATAGTTAGACTTATATGGGATGTTTAAAGTACTGATATTGGAGTCCATGATTGGATTCATTGTGTGCTTTAATGCGTGTTTACGAGTTGGTACAAGTTGACGATTTATGTGTTATGTGGTAGTTGTGATTTAGATAACGAAACGGGTATAATAAAATAAGAACATAGTGTATACGCCGCTAGTACTTCCTATATATAAGTGTTCTTATTTTATTATTCTTGTAGCGTTATCTGGATCACTTTAGGATTTTGTGTGATTGTTTCAATGTTCAATTATCCAAATCTTTGTAGAATATTCCATATCTCTATATGTTAGATTTTTAGAAAGATATCTGAAGTATTATCATGACTCACTGATTTGATTCATTTAATACTTACAAATGTTTTGATTTATTTCAAAATAGTTATTATTAATCCTCGTTTGGATTTCTAATAACATATTAACGAGTCTTCACGATGGTTTAATCGAGATTACGATGTAAGGCATAAAATGACTTAGTAATAATCATATTGCCATATTCAAACTTATTTTGACACGAGTTTTCACAATTAAGATTATAATACCAAATGTTTTGCCATTTACTTGGCTAATAAAACCTATGTATTTACCGACATTTTTATGCTGACTGTTTTCGCATATGTTTCAGGATTTCGACTGTTCAAGCATGCATTGCATAGGACTGCATACGGGCCTTAGACTTCTAAAACAAAAGAATAATTACATGTATTCTTTGTTTGTAAAACGATGTTAATAATATTAAAACAATTTAGTACCAGTAGTTGTGAGCAATTTGTAACGTGACTCCCCGATATTTCCGCCGCGTGTTGTGACATCACGCGATTGGGGTGTTACAGATTGGTATCAGAGCACTGGTTATAGGGAATTAGGTTATTAGCATGCCTTGAACCTAGTCTATAACCTTCCTAGGACCCAAACATGAGTAGACTTAGGAACTCTTTCCTAATCCTCATCCTTATTCGTGCCACAACTACTCTATGATTTACGAATCATCTAACCTTAGATGATTTACCCTAAAACCCTTAGGATTTATGCCTTAAGGTATTACTCAAAATGTTTTTCTCAAAACGTTTTCATTAAAATATTTTTCAAAATGTTTTCTCAAACGATTTTGTCGAAATATTTCACAACATGTTTTATCACAAACGATTTGTATCAAAAGATTTCTTAATTGTTTTTTTCCTCAAACGTTTTTCATCGAAATCTTGGGTTTTAATAATGTGAACACATGCAATCTGGAATGGTGGATGCCTGTACCCCGAGTTTTCTGTCTAAGGCTAGAGTGTTCGTACAAATCCGCATTTTCGGACCAGTCACTCTTACCTGGGAACTCTTAGGGTGAGTATCCACTTATAGGCTAAAGCATATCTCCGTGAAGCATTATCAAGACCTATCTATCTTAACCCTACCGAATGATTTCTAAACGACCTTTTCATTCATGTTACCCACAGTAATGTGTTTGCTCCTCATGACAATCGAAGCATCATTCCTTTCCCAATACCATTTCATCATATTACCTTCGGTGATATGTTTGATTCAATACAGTTGAAATGAATCTCATTTCATTTCACGACTCTACGAGATCCTATTTTATTTTCAAAATACTACCTTTGTCTTTTAAAAATTTCAAATTTTTACCATTTGGATGAGAATTTTCGAATTTTCAAACACAAAGTTTCTTTATTTTAAAAAATTTTAATTAAAAACATTTTTGTCTTCAAAGTAATAAATTTTTAACAGTTAAAGAATTTATGATACAAACCATTAACCCGGCTTGTATTCTCTCATCAAAAAATATTACAAAAGTTTATTTTCAAACAACTCTTGTTTCAATACAATAATGTTACAAACTCATAACAATTGGATTAATCTAACTTAAATGGTTTTCTCTATAGCTGAATTTTCAAAATGCCTCCTCGACGAGATACACAACCTCAAACCAATGAAGAAATCGCAGCCCTTGTCGCTCAGCAAATGGTTGCAGTGCTTCCAGGCGTAGTAACCCAGATTCATCAGATATACAACAACAATAACAATAACAACAACAACGCCCAGTGTAATTTCAAGACCTTCAATTCAGCCAAACCACTAAAATTTTCTGGGTCTGAAGGAGCAACCGCACTCCTACAATGGTTTGAAAGTATAGAAAGCACATTCCGCCATGTTCAGTGTCCCAATGAGCGAAAGGTAGATTTCGCTTCGAGTGTCTTTCAAAGGAGAGCACTCACTTGGTGGAATGGTATTATGAGAGACCGAGGTGCCGATGTAGCAAGGGAACTGACGTAGGAAGAGTTTAAGGATCTTATGAAGAAGGAATTCTACCCACGAAGCGAAATTTGGGCTCTTAAAGATGAGTTCTATTATTTATAAAAGGATAGTGGGGAAAACCGTGCCTACACTGACCGATTTGAACAGCTAAGCCTACTTTGCCCCACTATGGTCACACCTTTGGATCGGGCCATTGAGTAATACATCGATGGTTTACCTGACCCTGTCCAAGACATTGTCACTTGCAGCCAACCTGCAACGCTTAGGGAGGCTAAGGAATTAGTTGCTATCTTGACTGACTCACATGTTAGAAAAGGTAAGTTATTTCGACAAGGAGACAAGAAACAAGACACTGAATCTGTTACCGAGAATTCGAAAGGAACAAAGGCCGAATCCTCTAAAAGTTCTAGGAAGCGCAAGGCTTCAAAGAATTTTGCAATTCCTACACCTGCTCCACTGAACTCAATACCCTTTAAGGGATTTTATCGTGGGAAGCAACCTCGGTGCAATCATTGCAATTATCATCATGCATCAAATTCCCCTTGTCGCCAGTGTACAATTTGTGGCTTATTTGGACATCTAGCCATGACCTGTCGTATCCAAAACCGAGCAGCCCCTACTCAGAATCGCCTAAGAGCATGTTTCAATTGTGGTGACCTAAATCATTTCAAGAGAAACTACCCCAAGCTTGCAAATGCTAATGGACGAGTGGTCAACATCAACGAGGCTCAAGCTAATGATCAAGAGCTTATGATCATTTGAACCTCTAAATTTCCTGTTTATTTTCAAGATCAATGTACATATTTTAACTATGTTTGTAATGACAATATAAATTTCAAGAAGTTTATCTTTATCTCTGTTATTCAATTTTCAATTTCCAACTCTAATGTGATTGCATTATGTGTGATTTCGAATTTCATGCTAATTTTGAGGATTCCGTTCTTTAGGAACTAAATCTCATAATTTGGTATAATGTGATTGCACTCTGGTGCATTCATACAAACCTGGTAACACGATCAATACAAGTTGATATTGTTTTATGATCATAACATTATATACATGATTTGTGTTATCTAATATGTATAGCACATGATTATAAATTCAATTTGCTTTGTATGTTGATTTAACGTACTTAGTTTGTTAACTTAGCATACCTAGCACATGATTTGAAAACAATTTCTTGATATGCTTACATTATGATGATAATGTATGAATTATATATGTTGCATTCTACCTGTTTGGTTAAGTATGAAACATATATAAATATTCGTACTAGAATGAAATACCTACTAAATTTGCGTAGGCAAAATAAGTAGTGTTATCATTGCTAGTATGAAATACGATTCGATTTGACAGATATTATGTTGTGACGATGTTTATTTGAATTAGACGATAGTTCGACCTTGTTATTTGTTTACCCTTGCTTAACAAGAGGAGCTATGTGGACCATGTGACGAAACGAGTAATTATGGGTGCACACTTAATTATGAGTTTCAACACATGAGAATCATAGTGAGCCTTGTTAAGTATGGTGGCATAAAATCCCGAATGATTAAGGTAACGGGAGGAGTATGATGCGATAAGAACATGGTGGATACGCCGATGGTACTTCCTATATATAAGTGTTCTTATTGTGTTATTCTTCAGAACGTTGCTGAAATCATTTGGTGATTTTATGTTATCTTGGACCATTATGTGATTATGTGTTTAAGTGTTAGTTGGGTGGTTATTTTCGATGGATGACGTCGAGTACATTCATTAAATCAAATCGAGCCGACCGGGAGTATATTATGGTGTTAAAGGTGACGATCTTGATGCCATAGGTATGTTGACCCGTCTCCTATGCATGAGATGCTCATGGTGCAATGGATGTACATCGTGGGATAATAGAAACCGCGTACGTGTAAGGCTTGAATGTACACCCCTTTGTTTGCAAGGAATTACACTAGGAGCTTAGTACAACATAGTGCCATACTAGGGTTGTTTGTGTCTAGCGTCTAGTTGTATTGTTGACTTGTTTAGCCTGGTGTGCTTGTTTTTTTTAGTCTACTCTAGTGTGGAATGCCATGCTAGAGAACTGAGGATTGTTTCTTTTCCTCACTTGGTTGTTCATTGGTCTGATTTATAAAATTTACCGGGGTAACCCTTTACCCAAAAAAAAACATAGTGCCATACTTAAATGATTTTTGAACACTAGTCGACTATCACAAGTTTCAAAGGGTTGAACACCTTGAGATGCTTTGAATATCCCAAATCACATTTTGAATTCCCTAAAATTTCCAAATGATTCTCCGCATCTTTGGGATCCAGCAATCTTCTTGTACATCAGTTGTTTCAATTTCATTTTACGGTCTCCTTCGAATAAATTTCGGGACGAAGTTTCCTAAAGTAGGGGAGACTGTGACACTTGTGCTCCGTAAACACACACAATGTAGGCCACTATCTTTTATCAAAGAAACAATGTGTTTTGGTCTAAAAAATTCGTTTATTTTGGTTTTACAATTTAACATTTTGATTCTAGTTCATTTTCAAGCTTTAAATCACTTTCTGAAAAGTTAAACGTGAAATGATGCGTAAACATAATCAGTTTAATGCGGAAAACACTCCGGAACAGTGACATAGGCTTAACATACCTTAAATAACTTTTATATAACTTAGAAATAAGTTTTGAAAGCTTTGGTGTGTCAAAAACAAGTTTATTCACACTCAGGGACTATTTGCGTCAAACTATGAAAGTCTGCTGATTCACTTAGTATCGAACATTCCTGAACTTGATCATAAGTTAAACATGCCCTAAATATCCTTTACATTGCTTGGAAATAGGCTTTGAGGTGTTTGGTGCGCAAAATTAAGCTTATTTGATCAATAGGGACAAAAAGCGTCAAAAAGTGCATAAGTTTGCATTTTCGCGCATATCTTACGTTCTGAATATATCCGGATATCCAAAAATTTATGTAATCATTAAAATATTTTATTTTAGTGATTGGCATGATAAAATTGCATTCGTCACTTAATTTGGATCGTTTTTGCGTTCGTTACGACTTCCGTCGTAATTAACCGAACAACGCAACCGTACGACCAAACGAGCCGACATCCGAGATGTTTTTTAGCATATTTTAAGTTCCCTATACTTTAACATCATTTTTGAGCCTTTAAAAGAGGTTAATGGGGCTTAAACGTGCCAAAACGCATAGAAAATCAAGTTCGGAGTCACAGGGGCCTGTTCTACCAACTTTGCAAACTTACGGCCAGCAAATAGGGTCCTTACGGACCGTATGGAGTTTCTTACGGTCCGTAAGCCTTCTCCAGCACAGCAGGTTTCATTTTTGTAAAACCCAGCTGCTCCCATTGTTTTGCACATGGTTTCTATCATCCTATGGATTGGTTTTGGATGCCCCTAGGTTTACAAATCAGTGGGCACACATGTACGCTCAAGATTGAAGCTCGGATTTCAAGAAACAATCCTAAAGGTTCTACGAAATCTATAAATACCCCACCCATTTTCATTTCATTTCACACCTTGATCTGATTTCTCTAAGTTGAGGGATAAAATCCTTCATACCTGAGAATATCTAGATCAAACCTCCATTTCTTGGACCCTTTGTAAGTTTCTTTCGTGCTTTTATAGCGTTTTTAGCACGAAAGTCAAACATTGTTTGACTTTCTACTTTGACCAGTCAATGGTCAACATGAAGTTCGTTTGAACTTCGCAACGTGAGCGTAATCACGATGGTTATAGTCCCTTCTGACTATACCTACTGATTACCACGTTGATTAGGTGTAGTGACGAGTCATAGTTTCGGTCAAAATACGCGCCTATGCGTATTTTGTAACCAAACTATTCTTGGGTATCAAAACCGTTTGATTTGATATTAAAACTTGTTTTCTAACTTCGTTAAACATGTTTAACTCGTCACTTTAGGTATAGTGCTTATATAGGGTTGTAAGATAAGCGGTCTAAACAACCGCTTAAACTTTCGAACCCGACCCGTTTGGTCAATCATTAGGATCCGACCAAACATATAATGTGACCATAGTTGTATAGGGAATAACCTTCTGAGGATTATACCTTATGGTCACTTCGTTTAGTTAGTTGTATGATAGGTAGTTTATATGCCTTAGGAAAATGACCAAAATGCCCTTTTTCTCATAATTTCATTTTAAGCATATGTAACGCATGTTTTAACATCTAAACTGAATATATAACATAATTAGATATATTAAGGCATATAATACTTGTCATAGGACTAGTTAGGCGTCTCGAACGCGCTCTTGCGCGAACGACGCGTTAAAGTGGCGTAAGCTACCTTAATGGGTCGTAAGCACTTAGGATAGGTTTTTGATTTAGAATGTACGCTTTGTTAAACCATATCACATGAGTTCCAACACTCATTTGGTTTACAAGACCTCATTCTACCCGATATTCCGATTTGGGTGTCGATTCCCTAACATAGTATCTGTTACCCTAGGAACCGCTTCAACACTTGAACTCTTGGTCTTTTGAGCTTTGTTATACCCTTTGAACCGGGACTATACACAACCCCAGGAGAGTACATAGTTCCCCTCTTTTACCGTTTTCAAATTTTTTGGGGTGATTCATATGTGTAATCGTTTTGTTTTCAAAATGTATCGCATATGTGTGTTCACTAAGTGCTTTTATGTGTTTATATCCGATTATGCAAACTCAATGTTTTATCCTTAAATGATCTACCTATCTTCATATTTAGATTCATGTAGGATATTTGAAGTACAATCTTAGATCTTCCTATCTTCATAGTAAGATTTATAAGAAGTACTTTACAACGCGATGGTTGGTTTTTGTGTAGTTTGTTGGTGATTTAGATAACGAAACTAGATAATACAATAAGCACATGGTGGATACGTCGCTGGTACTTCCTATATATAAGTGTGCTTATTGTATTACTTTTCGTGGCGTTATCCCGAATCACCATTAGGATTTAGGATTATTTTGATTCAATAATTCAATATGACAGCAA
This sequence comes from Helianthus tuberosus, assembly GCA_030545235.1. NCBI lineage: Eukaryota > Viridiplantae > Streptophyta > Magnoliopsida > Asterales > Asteraceae > Helianthus > Helianthus tuberosus. The sequence continues at coordinate 28,162 of JARYGA010054675.1, read as the reverse complement.
CCCAGGATCCCTGTAGTATCTATCTATCCGTGTTTACGAGTTGGTATAAAGTACTGATATTGGAGTCCATGATTGGATTCATTGTGTGCTTTAATGCGTGTTTACGAGTTGGTACAAGTTGACGATTTATGTGTTATGTGGTAGTTGTGATTTAGATAACGAAACGGGTATAATAATACAAGAACATGGTGGATACGCCGCTGGTACTTCCTATATATAAGTGTTCTTATTTTAGTATTCTTGTAGCATTATCTGGATCACTTTAGGATTTTGTGTGATTGTTTCAATGTTCAATTATCCAAATCTTTGTAGAATCTTCCATATCTCTATATGTTAGATTTTTAGAAAGATATCTGAAGTATTATCATGACTCACTGATTTGATTCATTTAATACTTACAAATGTTTTGATTTATTTCAAAACAGTTATTATTAATCCTCGTTTGGATTTCTAATAACATATTAACAAGTTTTCACGATGGTTTAATCGAGATTAAAATGTAAGGCATAAAATGACTTAGTAATAATCATATTGCCATATTCAAACTTATTTTGTCACGAGTTTTCACACTTAAGATTATAATACCAAATGTGTTGCCATTTACTTGGCTAATAAAACCTATGTATTCACCGGCATTTTTATGCTGACTGTTTTCGCATATGTTTCAGGTTTTCGACTGTTCAAGCATGCAACGCATAGGACGGCATACGGGCCTTAGACTTCTAAAACAAAAGAACAATTACATGTATTCTTTGTTTGTAAAATGATGTTAATAATATTGAAACAATTTAGTACCAGTAGTTGTGAGCAATTTGTAATGTGACTCCCCGATATTTCCACCGTGTGTTGTGACATCACGCGATTGGGGTGTTACAAACGATGTTTTGCCAAATGATTTTTCTTTTACAAAAATCACATTGCAGAGGTGGAATCTTATCTTGCTTGGTACCCTTATCCCTCTTTTCAACAACAAATGTTTTAACATATGTTGGAGAGTCGGTGACAGGAATGATTTTTTTCTTGGGTGGGTTAAGACCATTTGGGTTTGTGAAGTCAACTGGCCTAAAATTCTCAAGAACATCACATTCATCTGACCAAGTAGGTTTAAACTCATACTTTTGTTTTTCAGATTGAATGGAACTTAGTGGCTTTTCAAGAGTTATTTTCTTTCCACTAGGTTTAGTGATCATGATTTCTTCACCAGTTGATGTGGTTAGTATAACTTCTATCATCTCTGAGACAATGGAAGTATTGGTTTCTTGTTCTTGGTCATATTTTCTAAAACCAACACCAAACTTCACATTGCTCTTTCTTTGCTTTTAGGAGCATCTCATAACCATTACAGGACTCCACCCATATTTCACAGGTGATCTGTGTGGATTTCAACTCCTTTTTACAATTTTTATATTTTTCTACCATTGATTGGAGTTGATCCTTGGTTATGGATGCTTCATGTTTCAAACTGCTTATTCTAAAGTCTTTTTCAGCAATTCTTGTTTTAAAATCTCTTTTTATTTTTTCAAGAATTATTTCACTGATTTTTACCTTTTCTGTAGATTTTCATTCACCTCTTTTATGTTAGCAAAATCTATGATGCATTTTTAGAACACAACTCCTTAAGAGTTTGAGGTGATACCTTAGAGGCAGCCAATTCAACTTGATCCTCACTGATGCAATTAGTGGAACTTTTGGGATATTTCTCATCCATAATTCCTGCATGCTCTTGGTCATCAACAGATGTTTAACCAGAGCTTTCAGCAGTTCTACCAACAATCTCTTCACTAATAGCGGTTTGAACTAGATCTTTTTCACCGGAAACATGCTCAATATCCATAAAACAAAAGTTTTCATGTTCATCACAATCATTTGCTATTAAAGCAAAATTTTCATCTGGAGTTAATTTCTGTTTGACTCCCTGATGTTTACCCATTTTAACCACTTGAGTAAGAATTCTTATTTTTTCCTTAAATCATGGCCTCGGGTTTATGAATGATAACTATTTGACTCCTTGTAACTAACTCCGTCCAACTTTGACCTTAGTTATTGAGGGTATAGTTGTTCATTAAATTTTAATGTGTTTGATAAATCAAATTCATTTTAGATACGAACGAGCTATAATAACTATTATAATTAATTCGGGCCAATATTTGTAAAGTGGTTAAACTATTATAATTAATTTTGAGCAATATGTGTAAAGTGGTTAAAATATAAATCATTCTTATGGTGTTTAGTGATATTAAACCCACAAATAAAACATTGCCATGGAAAAAGGGTTCATAAGATATATCAATTAATTTTTTATGGCAATTGATGAGACTTCCGCATTCGATCAGAAGCAAGTAAGCATTTTGGATTTTTATTTAATTTGATTTCAAGGTAATCAGTTTTTTGTTTAGTAAGTTTTATTTTGTGTTTTGACATTTGGTTTGATTTGATGTGATTGATTTTAGTGTGTGTACAATAGTTTTGTAGTTTCTCAACTAGTTTTTTAAGGTGAACCTGCTATGGCTGAATGGAATGAAAATAATGAAGATGTGGGATATATACCTACTATAGATGAAGAAAATGAAGCATTGGGTCTTACAAATCACATTGAACCATTGGGTTCCAAATATTATATGATATCCTTATATTTATATCTTGATTTTGCCTCAGATACCTTGATACTGTTTTTACTAACTAAAAAAAAGCGTGACATGACCTCAAAGAGATATCGTAGCCCAAATCTCGAGGACGAGATTTAAAACAAGGTGGGGAGGGTGTAACAACCCTCAAAAGCGCTCCTAAATACACCTCGTATACAATAAAAGGACCCAAAAAAACGTTAATTTTAGTAAAAAATCAAATAAAACAAGTAATACGGGCCACGACCTAGTTGGCCTTAGGTCTCGCGGGGCGCGAGGCCCAGTTACTTACTGATCACCTGTGATGCCACGTGTCCTATACGCGTCGAGTCTACATCTCATGACTCTTCAACCCTACGCCCTAATCTAGTCCCTCACTTGAGTAAGAATTCTTATTTTTAACCACTTGAGTAAGAATTCTTATTTTTTCCTTAAATCATGGCCTCGGGTTTATGAATGATAACTATTTGACTCCTTGTAACTAACTCCGTCCAACTTTGACCTTAGTTATTGAGGGTATAGTTGTTCATTAAATTTTAATGTGTTTGATAAATCAAATTCATTTTAGATACGAACGAGCTATCAGTTTTTTGTTTAGTAAGTTTTATTTTGTGTTTTGACCTTTGGTTTGATTTGATGTGATTGATTTTAGTGTGTGTACAATAGTTTTGTAGTTTCTCAACTAGTTTTTTAAGGTGAACCTGCTATGGCTGAATGGAATGAAAATAATGAAGATGTGGGATATATACCTACTATAGATGAAGAAAATGAAGCATTGGGTCTTACAAATCACATTGAACCATTGGGTTCCAAATATTATATGATATCCTTATATTTATATCTTGATTTTGCCTCAGATACCTTGATACTGTTTTTACTAACTAAAAAAAAGCGTGACATGACCTCAAAGAGATATCGTAGCCCAAATCTCGAGGACGAGATTTAAAACAAGGTGGGGAGGGTGTAACAACCCTCAAAAGCGCTCCTAAATACACCTCGTATACAATAAAAGGACCCGAAAAAACATTAATTTTAGTAAAAAATCAAATAAAACAAGTAATACGGGCCACGACCTAGTTGGCCTTAGGTCTCGCGGGGCGCGAGGCCCAGTTACTTGCTGATCACCTGTGATGCCACGTGTCCTATATGCGTCGAGTCTACATCTCATGACTCTTCAACCCTACGCCCTAATCTAGTCCCTCACTTGAGTAAGAATTCTTATTTTTAACCACTTGAGTAAGAAATCTTATTTTTTCCTTAAATCATGGCCTCGGGTTTATGAATGATAACTATTTGACTCCTTGTAACTAACTCCGTCCAACTTTGACCTTAGTTATTGAGGGTATAGTTGTTCATTAAATTTTAATGTGTTTGACAAATCAAATTCATTTTAGATACGAACGAGCTATAATAACTATTATAATTAATTCGGGCCAATATTTGTAAAGTGGTTAAACTATTATAATTAATTTTGAGCAATATGTGTAAAGTGGTTAAAATATAAACCATTCTTATGGTGTTTAGTGAGATTAAACCCCCAAATAAAACATTGCCATGGAAAAAGGGTTCATAAGATATATCAATTAATTTTTTATGGCAATTGATGAGACTTCCGTATTCGATCAGAAGCAAGTAAGCATTTTGGATTTTTATTTAATTTGATTTCAAGGTAATCAGTTTTTTGTTTAATAAGTTTTATTTTGTGTTTTGACATTTGGTTTGATTTGATGTGATTGATTTTAGTGTGTGTACAATAGTTTTGTAGTTTCTCAACTAGTTTTTTAAGGTGAACCTGCTATGGCTGAATGGAATGAAAATAATGAAGATGTGGGATATATACCTACTATAGATGAAGAAAATGAAGCATTGGGTCTTACAAATCACATTGAACCATTGGGTTCCAAATATTATATGATATCCTTATATTTATATCTTGATTTTGCCTCAGATACCTTGATACTGTTTTTACTAACTAAAAAAAAGCGTGACATGACCTCAAAGAGATATCGTAGCCCAAATCTCGAGGACGAGACTTAAAACAAGGTGGGGAGGGTGTAACAACCCTGAAAAGCGCTCCTAAACACACCTCGTATACAATAAAAGGACCCGAAAAAACATTAATTTTAGTAAAAAATCAAATAAAACAAGTAATACGGGCCACGACCTAGTTGGCCTTAGGTCTCGCGGGGCGCGAGGCCCAGTTACTTGCTGATCACCTGTGATGCCACGTGTCCTATACGCGTCGAGTCTACATCTCATGACTCTTCAACCCTACGCCCTAATCTAGTCCCTCACTTGAGTAAGAATTCTTATTTTTAACCACTTGAGTAAGAATTCTTATTTTTTCCTTAAATCATGGCCTCGGGTTTATGAATGATAACTATTTGACTCCTTGTAACTAACTCCGTCCAACTTTGACCTTAGTTATTGAGGGTATAGTTGTTCATTAAATTTTAATGTGTTTGATAAATCAAATTCATTTTAGATACGAACGAGCTATAATAACTATTATAATTAATTCGGGCCAATATTTGTAAAGTGGTTAAACTATTATAATTAATTTTGAGCAATATGTGTAAAGTGGTTAAAATATAAATCATTCTTATGGTGTTTAGTGATATTAAACCCACAAATAAAACATTGCCATGGAAAAAGGGTTCATAAGATATATCAATTAATTTTTTATGGCAATTGATGAGACTTCCGCATTCGATCATAAGCAAGTAAGCATTTTGGATTTTTATTTAATTTGATTTCAAGGTAATCAGTTTTTTGTTTAGTAAGTTTTATTTTGTGTTTTTGACATTTGGTTTGATTTGATGTGATTGATTTTAGTGTGTGTACAATAGTTTTGTAGTTTCTCAACTAGTTTTTTAAGGTGAACCTGCTATGGCTGAATGGAATGAAAATAATGAAGATGTGGGATATATACCTACTATAGATGAAGAAAATGAAGCATTGGGTCTTACAAATCACATTGAACCATTGGGTTCCAAATATTATATGATATCCTTATATTTATATCTTGATTTTGCCTCAGATACCTTGATACTGTTTTTACTAACTAAAAAAAAGCGTGACATGACCTCAAAGAGATATCGTAGCCCAAATCTCGAGGACGAGATTTAAAACAAGGTGGGGAGGGTGTAACAACCCTCAAAAGCGCTCCTAAATACACCTCGTATACAATAAAAGGACCCGAAAAAACATTAATTTTAGTAAAAAATCAAATAAAACAAGTAATACGGGCCACGACCTAGTTGGCCTTAGGTCTCGCGGGGCGCGAGGCCCAGTTACTTGCTGATCACCTGTGATGCCACGTGTCCTATACGCGTCGAGTCTACATCTCATGACTCTTCAACCCTACGCCCTAATCTAGTCCCTCACTTGAGTAAGAATTCTTATTTTTAACCACTTGAGTAAGAATTCTTATTTTTTCCTTAAATCATGGCCTCGGGTTTATGAATGATAACTATTTGACTCCTTGTAACTAAGTCCGTCCAACTTTGACCTTAGTTATTGAGGGTATAGTTGTTCATTAAATTTTAATGTGTTTGATACATCAAATTCATTTTAGATACGAACGAGCTATAATAACTATTATAATTAATTCGGGCCAATATTTGTAAAGTGGTTAAACTATTATAATTAATTTTGAGCAATATGTGTAAAGTGGTTAAAATATAAACCATTCTTATGGTGTTTAGTGAGATTAAACCCACAAATAAAACATTGCCATGGAAAAAGGGTTCATAAGATATATCAATTAATTTTTTATGGCAATTGATGAGACTTCCGCATTCGATCAGAAGCAAGTAAGCATTTTGGATTTTTATTTAATTTGATTTCAAGGTAATCAGTTTTTTGTTTAATAAGTTTTATTTTGTGTTTTGACATTTGGTTTGATTTGATGTGATTGATTTTAGTGTGTGTACAATAGTTTTGTAGTTTCTCAACTAGTTTTTTAAGGTGAACCTGCTATGGCTGAATGGAATGAAAATAATGAAGATGTGGGATATATACCTACTATAGATGAAGAAAATGAAGCATTGGGTCTTACAAATCACATTGAACCATTGGGTTCCAAATATTATATGATATCCTTATATTTATATCTTGATTTTGCCTCAGATACCTTGATACTGTTTTTACTAACTAAAAAAAAGCGTGACATGACCTCAAAGAGATATCGTAGCCCAAATCTCGAGGACGAGACTTAAAACAAGGTGGGGAGGGTGTAACAACCCTGAAAAGCGCTCCTAAACACACCTCGTATACAATAAAAGGACCCGAAAAAACATTAATTTTAGTAAAAAAATCAAATAAAACAAGTAATACGGGCCACGACCTAGTTGGCCTTAGGTCTCGCGGGGCGCGAGGCCCAGTTACTTGCTGATCACCTGTGATGCCACGTGTCCTATACGCGTCGAGTCTACATCTCATGACTCTTCAACCCTACGCCCTAATCTAGTCCCTCACTTGAGTAAGAATTCTTATTTTTAACCACTTGAGTAAGAATTCTTATTTTTTCCTTAAATCATGGCCTCGGGTTTATGAATGATAACTATTTGACTCCTTGTAACTAAGTCCGTCCAACTTTGACCTTAGTTATTGAGGGTATAGTTGTTCATTAAATTTTAATGTGTTTGATACATCAAATTCATTTTAGATACGAACGAGCTATAATAACTATTATAATTAATTCGGGCCAATATTTGTAAAGTGGTTAAACTATTATAATTAATTTTGAGCAATATGTGTAAAGTGGTTAAAATATAAACCATTCTTATGGTGTTTAGTGAGATTAAACCCACAAATAAAACATTGCCATGGAAAAAGGGTTCATAAGATATATCAATTAATTTTTTATGGCAATTGATGAGACTTCCGCATTCGATCAGAAGCAAGTAAGCATTTTGGATTTTTATTTAATTTGATTTCAAGGTAATCAGTTTTTTGTTTAATAAGTTTTATTTTGTGTTTTGACATTTGGTTTGATTTGATGTGATTGATTTTAGTGTGTGTACAATAGTTTTGTAGTTTCTCAACTAGTTTTTTAAGGTGAACCTGCTATGGCTGAATGGAATGAAAATAATGAAGATGTGGGATATATACCTACTATAGATGAAGAAAATGAAGCATTGGGTCTTACAAATCACATTGAACCATTGGGTTCCAAATATTATATGATATCCTTATATTTATATCTTGATTTTGCCTCAGATACCTTGATACTGTTTTTACTAACTAAAAAAAAGCGTGACATGACCTCAAAGAGATATCGTAGCCCAAATCTCGAGGACGAGACTTAAAACAAGGTGGGGAGGGTGTAACAACCCTGAAAAGCGCTCCTAAACACACCTCGTATACAATAAAAGGACCCGAAAAAACATTAATTTTAGTAAAAAATCAAATAAAACAAGTAATACGGGCCACGACCTAGTTGGCCTTAGGTCTCGCGGGGCGCGAGGCCCAGTTACTTGCTGATCACCTGTGATGCCACGTGTCCTATACGCGTCGAGTCTACATCTCATGACTCTTCAACCCTACGCCCTAATCTAGTCCCTCACTTGAGTAAGAATTCTTATTTTTAACCACTTGAGTAAGAATTCTTATTTTTTCCTTAAATCATGGCCTCGGGTTTATGAATGATAACTATTTGACTCCTTGTAACTAACTCCGTCCAACTTTGACCTTAGTTATTGAGGGTATAGTTGTTCATTAAATTTTAATGTGTTTGATAAATCAAATTCATTTTAGATACGAACGAGCTATAATAACTATTATAATTAATTCGGGCCAATATTTGTAAAGTGGTTAAACTATTATAATTAATTTTGAGCAATATGTGTAAAGTGGTTAAAATATAAATCATTCTTATGGTGTTTAGTGATATTAAACCCACAAATAAAACATTGCCATGGAAAAAGGGTTCATAAGATATATCAATTAATTTTTTATGGCAATTGATGAGACTTCCGCATTCGATCATAAGCAAGTAAGCATTTTGGATTTTTATTTAATTTGATTTCAAGGTAATCAGTTTTTTGTTTAGTAAGTTTTATTTTGTGTTTTTGACATTTGGTTTGATTTGATGTGATTGATTTTAGTGTGTGTACAATAGTTTTGTAGTTTCTCAACTAGTTTTTTAAGGTGAACCTGCTATGGCTGAATGGAATGAAAATAATGAAGATGTGGGATATATACCTACTATAGATGAAGAAAATGAAGCATTGGGTCTTACAAATCACATTGAACCATTGGGTTCCAAATATTATATGATATCCTTATATTTATATCTTGATTTTGCCTCAGATACCTTGATACTGTTTTTACTAACTAAAAAAAAGCGTGACATGACCTCAAAGAGATATCGTAGCCCAAATCTCGAGGACGAGATTTAAAACAAGGTGGGGAGGGTGTAACAACCCTCAAAAGCGCTCCTAAATACACCTCGTATACAATAAAAGGACCCGAAAAAACATTAATTTTAGTAAAAAATCAAATAAAACAAGTAATACGGGCCACGACCTAGTTGGCCTTAGGTCTCGCGGGGCGCGAGGCCCAGTTACTTGCTGATCACCTGTGATGCCACGTGTCCTATACGCGTCGAGTCTACATCTCATGACTCTTCAACCCTACGCCCTAATCTAGTCCCTCACTTGAGTAAGAATTCTTATTTTTAACCACTTGAGTAAGAATTCTTATTTTTTCCTTAAATCATGGCCTCGGGTTTATGAATGATAACTATTTGACTCCTTGTAACTAAGTCCGTCCAACTTTGACCTTAGTTATTGAGGGTATAGTTGTTCATTAAATTTTAATGTGTTTGATACATCAAATTCATTTTAGATACGAACGAGCTATAATAACTATTATAATTAATTCGGGCCAATATTTGTAAAGTGGTTAAACTATTATAATTAATTTTGAGCAATATGTGTAAAGTGGTTAAAATATAAATCATTCTTATGGTGTTTAGTGAGATTAAACCCACAAATAAAACATTGCCATGGAAAAAGGGTTCATAAGATATATCAATTAATTTTTTATGGCAATTGATGAGACTTCCGCATTCGATCATAAGCAAGTAAGCATTTTGGATTTTTATTTAATTTGATTTCAAGGTAATCAGTTTTTTGTTTAGTAAGTTTTATTTTGTGTTTTTGACATTTGGTTTGATTTGATGTGATTGATTTTAGTGTGTGTACAATAGTTTTGTAGTTTCTCAACTAGTTTTTTAAGGTGAACCTGCTATGGCTGAATGGAATGAAAATAATGAAGATGTGGGATATATACCTACTATAGATGAAGAAAATGAAGCATTGGGTCTTACAAATCACATTGAACCATTGGGTTCCAAATATTATATGATATCCTTATATTTATATCTTGATTTTGCCTCAGATACCTTGATACTGTTTTTACTAACTAAAAAAAAGCGTGACATGACCTCAAAGAGATATCGTAGCCCAAATCTCGAGGACGAGATTTAAAACAAGGTGGGGAGGGTGTAACAACCCTCAAAAGCGCTCCTAAATACACCTCGTATACAATAAAAGGACCCGAAAAAACATTAATTTTAGTAAAAAATCAAATAAAACAAGTAATACGGGCCACGACCTAGTTGGCCTTAGGTCTCGCGGGGCGCGAGGCCCAGTTACTTGCTGATCACCTGTGATGCCACGTGTCCTATACGCGTCGAGTCTACATCTCATGACTCTTCAACCCTACGCCCTAATCTAGTCCCTCACTTGAGTAAGAATTCTTATTTTTAACCACTTGAGTAAGAATTCTTATTTTTTCCTTAAATCATGGCCTCGGGTTTATGAATGATAACTATTTGACTCCTTGTAACTAAGTCCGTCCAACTTTGACCTTAGTTATTGAGGGTATAGTTGTTCATTAAATTTTAATGTGTTTGATACATCAAATTCATTTTAGATACGAACGAGCTATAATAACTATTATAATTAATTCGGGCCAATATTTGTAAAGTGGTTAAACTATTATAATTAATTTTGAGCAATATGTGTAAAGTGGTTAAAATATAAACCATTCTTATGGTGTTTAGTGAGATTAAACCCACAAATAAAACATTGCCATGGAAAAAGGGTTCATAAGATATATCAATTAATTTTTTATGGCAATTGATGAGACTTCCGCATTCGATCAGAAGCAAGTAAGCATTTTGGATTTTTATTTAATTTGATTTCAAGGTAATCAGTTTTTTGTTTAATAAGTTTTATTTTGTGTTTTGACATTTGGTTTGATTTGATGTGATTGATTTTAGTGTGTGTACAATAGTTTTGTAGTTTCTCAACTAGTTTTTTAAGGTGAACCTGCTATGGCTGAATGGAATGAAAATAATGAAGATGTGGGATATATACCTACTATAGATGAAGAAAATGAAGCATTGGGTCTTACAAATCACATTGAACCATTGGGTTCCAAATATTATATGATATCCTTATATTTATATCTTGATTTTGCCTCAGATACCTTGATACTGTTTTTACTAACTAAAAAAAAGCGTGACATGACCTCAAAGAGATATCGTAGCCCAAATCTCGAGGACGAGATTTAAAACAAGGTGGGGGGGTGTAACAACCCTCAAAAGCGCTCCTAAGTACACCTCGTATACAATAAAAGGACCCGAAAAAACATTAATTTTAGTAAAAAAATCAAATAAAACAAGTAATACGGGCCACGACCTAGTTGGCCTTAGGTCTCGCGGGGCGCGAGGCCCAGTTACTTGCTGATCACCTGCGATGCCACGTGTCCTATACGCGTCGAGTCTACATCTCATGACTCTTCAACCCTACGCCCTAATCTAGTCCCTCACGGACCGCGAGAGTGTGACCAAGAGGACTCGCGGGGCGCGAGCCGCCCTATGTCCAGCTTATGAAAGGAGGCCGATGCCTCAGTTCATCGTCGCTCAAATTCTTTCTTTCTTTCTAAACATATAGTTCTATAATACTCGGGTATTATACCCCCTTAAACCTCGAAATTCTGCCCGTTATTAGGGTAATAACTCTAATAACTGATACGATACTTTATCCTATTGATTGAAACGATACAATGGATGTTTAGGTGCTGCCTGTATACGGCTATACTTTGCCATTCGATGTGGTTTTTGATCTCGTGATTATCGTTAAAGTTGAATTGGGTTAATATGCTAATACGAGTTCCATTGTATCTAGAAATTAGAACTCATAACCAAAGAACTGTTAAACCAGAATACTTAATGGTTAAGTAAAACTTAGCAGTTAAGACAACTTAGTAGTTAAGATAACTTAGCAATCAAGAAACCTTAATAGGTAAGTAAACTTAACAGCTAAATAAGATTAAGTAAGTTAGTTAATTAATTAATCAGCTAAGTAAGATTAATTAATCAGCTAAGTAAGTGAATCAGTTAAATAGTTAAATAAGTTACTTAATTAACCAGTTAAAGTAAAGTTAAAACAGCTAAATTTTAACAACAAGATATACATGAGGTAGAAAATATCTAAATAGGTATATATGGGGTATGTATTATCTAAGGAAACTAATATATAAGGAAGGTATTATCTAAGGAATGTTTTATCTAGGGAATGTTCAACTGAGGAAGGTGTATATGGGTAAATAACACATAGGGAAGTTCTATATTGGGTAAGATGTATCCCTTACCTATAAATAGAAAGCTTAGGCTTCATTTTTCTTTTCTTGTTTCTTCTATTCTTCTCTCTATACGTTGGTGTTCTAACCAATAATCACCGATACGATATTCTGTCCGATCGATTCGGGAACCAACTAACGAATGCCAAAGTGCTGTCTAAATAAGACTATATTTTGTGAATTTCATTAAGGTTCTGATCTTGTGACCATCGTTAGGTTTGATATGGTTTTACACTAAAACATATTCCACTATGTTAAGCTAAATATTTAACTATCAGAAAAATCTGATCCATAAACTTACTATCAAACAAGATGTTTAATCATCAGAAGATTCAGAACTATAAAGTAGATGTTTAGTTATCAGGAGGCTTGTTTAATCAAGGCTATATGCTAACAAGGTGAGTCATTCTATTTTTATCAAATTTCTTTCAAATCCCTACTTGTTTTCAAAGTTGTAATTACAGTGATTAAGTCTTTGTAATCTACAATTACTGTCGGTATGTGGGGTTTTGTATACACTACTTGATAATCTTCACCATTGGACAACGGGTTAGCCAATGTGTGATATGACCATAGTCACAGATCCGATCGAGTGACAAATACCGATTTGGGGTAATTGGTTGATATAAACATTGTAATAGCTCTTGATACTGTACATTATAACAATGTATCTTTTGTACAAATTGAATGTACTAGAGGGTATTTCCTGCTGATAAAATCTTTTTAAAACACATTTAAGGTAATTACAGTAGATTGGAATAAGAGTTGTGATACGGCACCAAAAGGCTTATAGAAGTGGCTTATTTTATCAATAAATTAAATTAAGAAAAGTTGTTTTATGTATTCGAGTTTATCCCATATTAAAGCTACCTTTTCAAAACATGGGTGTATCCCCATCTGTTTAATAAATAAAAATCTGGTGTTTTTAAACTCTGGTATTTTCCTAACTCACGGTCCTAATGAAATTTCCACTGCAATACTTTTCAAAATAACCACCGATACCACTTAACGGCTCGCGGCTCCCGTCCAGGGTGGGGTCAGGGGTCGTGACAGTCAAGATTTGGATCTTTATCCCAATTCAAATTTCACTTTCATAAGTGATAGGAAAAAGGTAATTTCTTGTCAATTTAAATCTTTATCTCAATTCAATTTTCACTTTAATATGTGTTGCTTTGTAGGGAATTATATCTGCATTGAAAAACGTTTTCCCAGCTGCTGAGCACAGGTTTTGCTTGAGACACATACTGAGAACATGAAATCCAAACGGAGAGGCCACATATACATGGACCTTTTGTAGAAATGTTCAATTGCATGAACATCGGCTCAATTTAATACAACAATGGAAGCAGTGAGGAAGCAAGATGCCTCTTTGAATGATTGGTTAAAAGCAATCCCAGCTAGACATTGGGGCAGATCTCATTTCAGTGGTATACTTCTTTTCTTAACTTGTGTTTTAGTGGTATGATGATATGTTTTCACAAATGTAATGTTTCAAATCTTTCTTATACGGGAAGACCAAAATGTGATATGCTATTGAACAATCTTTGTGATGTGTTTAATAAGCAATTGGTAGGAGGCAGAGAGAAGCCTATAATTACCTGTTTAGAGTATATAAGGGAGTATATGATGAAAAGGATTGTTGTGGTCCACAAGTTGATCTCCAAGTGTGAAGGACCCTTGACACCCTTTGCAACCAAGACCTTTAATGTTATTAAAATTCAGGCTACTGATTACATTGTGATTATAGCAGGAGTGAAGAAATTTTAGGTAAGTGGACCTTGGATGGACCAAGATGTTGTTGATTTGGAGAAACGTACATGTTCATGCAGGAAATAGGAGCATACTAGAATGCCTTGTAAGCATGTATATGGAACATGGCTTAGAATGATGAGCATACATCAGTTCAAGAAACATGGGTGTCTAAAGTCTTTCGGCTAAAGACCTGGAAGAATGTTTACCAACACACAATTGAACCAATCAATGGTAGAACCATGTGGCTACCATCAAACTTCTCTACAACTCTAACACCTCCAAAACATCATACTCAAATTGGTAGGCCTAAAAATAAAAAGGATGAAGACAGCTGATGAGTTGGCAGAAAACATCAGCAGGAATGGAAAACTTTCAAGGAAGGGAGCTTCTGTTACTTGTGAAAAATGCAAGAACAAAGTACATAACTCTAGATCTTGCAAGGGGCAGGGATCTTCACAGAATGTTTGACAAGGTGCGCCACATCCAAGTCAGAATATGCAAATATCTTTTGGGTGGTATGTTGAAATTTGCTATTTTTAAACCATGTTGTCTTTTAAACAACGTATTTTGGAATTTGCTGCCATTTGAAGAATGTTTGGTGTTACTATCTTTTGAACCATATTTGCTACCATTCGAATAATGTTTGATGCTACTATCTTTTGAACCATGTTTGTTTCATGGTATGGTATGTAATAATGAATGCATGTTTTATTGGATCTAAGTATGGGATTTGTCTAATATGCACTATCATTCGAACCCACTATATTTCCAAGACTACGTTTTTTTGTGGTCATATCTCAAATTTAATTCCCATCCCAATCTATTTTAGAAATGTTAAACCAAATTAATTAAAATAATTACCATGAATCATTGTATATAAATTAGATTCCTTTTTTGTTTTCTTCCTGACGTATTCAACTAATAATAATTATCACATAGAAAAATGTATAATTACTTTTTAAATAATTTGATAGCAAAGGTAAGTATGAATTAGTATTTAATTTAGATTTATTAAACACACTAAAATTGAAAGGAAGATTATACCCTCAAGAAGTAATGTAAAAGTTGGGTGAAGTTAGCCATACGGAGTTAAATAGTTAACATTCATAACCTTAGGCCATGATTTGAGAAAAAGTGAGAATTCATATGTCACACCCCGACCACGTGAGACAACGTAACGTGGCAGAAACGTCGGGGAGTGTTGTAACAGAATTAATCGTTTCAAATCCATGGCAATTAAAGTTTCGTTTTATTAATCAAACATGAGAGTTTACATTGTTTTAAACAAGAACCAAAGAGTACATGACATAAATTAACTAGTTCTTGTCTCGTTTTAAGTCACTAAGGCACAGGTCCGCCTAAGTATGTCTTGATAAGTCCTATGCATCATCTCCTGAAAAAACATGTGAAAATAGGTACGTCAGCATAAAAATGCCTGTGAGATACATAGGTTTTGTGAAAACAGAATTCATGACTTATGTTTGAGAAAATGTTTAGTCATGAACCTTGTAATTTGCTTTGTCTTGTAAATCTTTTGAAAAACGATAAGATCAGATGATATGTATAAATAAGAGAATAACGTATGGTTAAATGAATAACCATGTAAAATGAGTTTGTATAAGATAAGTTGTTTGTAAATCAATGTCTTGTGAAAAGTATGTTATTTGTATAAAATGTTATATGTCTCAAACTGAAATGATTCAAATAACGCTATGATATGTAATACCATACAACCACTTATATATAGGAAGTACCAGCGGCGTATCCACCATGCTTGTATCATATTACACACGCCTCGTTACTTAATCACTTACTCAAACCAAACTACCAAAGTAAAATGTTCATGTCTAATGTGAATCATGTAATGTGTATCCAAAATGTAAGCATGTGATGAATGATAATGTACTAAGTATGCAACAAAGGACATACAGAGCATATAGTGTAATGTATAACAATGTACTAAGTACGCACACAATGGGCATATATAGTATGTAATGTAAGGTAATGTACTAAGTACGCACACAATGGGCATACATAGCATGTAATGTAAGGCAATGTACTAAGTACGCACACAATGGGCATACATAGCATGTAATGTAAGGCAATGTACTAAGTACGCACACAATGGGCATACATAGCATGTAATGTAAGGCAATGTACTAAGTACGCACACAATGGGCATACATAGCATGTAATGTAAGGCATTGTACTAAGTACGCACACAATGGGCATACATAGCATGTAATGTAAGGCATGTTACATTGATACAAACATTTATGTGGTAAGTTAACGCATACATTCAAGCCTTGAGACAGTCGGATAACCCTTTTAGTCAAGGTTATCAAAAGAAATTTTTTCGGATTCAGTCATTCCTTACATCCAAACAAACCCGGGACGTCGGGAATGGGATTTGTCAAGTCCTATGGTACCAGTACTTACTACCGAGCGGCGTAGCTAATGTTAATGAACGTATATAAGTCTCGTTTGTGCAAACCAAATGTTATAGCAATTGTATACATGTCATATGAAAACAGTGTACTAATAGTGTACTAATGAACATAACAAGTATATGATGTGAAAATAGGAAAGCACGAAAGTAACAAGTAGGCACATGTGTTTCACCCCAAAACAGTTTGGAAAATAGTAAAAGAGGGGTCTATGTACGCACTTGAGATTGCTCAGAAGTCCTAAGATAACCACCAAGCAATGCTAGAGATCACGGAATCAAACGGCACCTAATATAGGTAACTATGTCAATAAACCGGACCTAATATCGGAGGATCGGATAGAATGAGGGTTCGTAAACCAAACGAGTATGGAGACTCGTGTAATATGGTTTAACAAAGCCCACATACTAAAACGAAACTTAACCTAACTGTTTGTGACCCATTACGACCCGTTTAGGTAGCTTATGCTACTTTAACGCGTCGTTCGCGTAAAACGCGTTCGGAACGCCTAACTAGTCCTATGACAAGTAAAATAAGCCTTAACATGTCTAATATGGTTTTCAAATCAGTTTAAATGTCAAAAGTTATGTTACATATGTTTAAAACGAATTTTGGCATCAAAGGGGTATTTTGGTAATTTACCTAAGGCATATAAACTACCTATCATACAACTACTTAAACGAAGCGACCATAAGGTATAACCTCGAAAGGTTATTCCCTATATGCTATGGTCACCTAATGTATTTGGTCAGATCCTAATGATCGACCAAATGGGTCGGGTTCGAAGGTATAAGCGATTTATCAGATCGCTTACCCTTACGACCCTAGACAACGTGGTAATCAGTAGGCATAGTCACAAGGGACTATAACCATCGTGATTACAATCATGTTGCGAAGTTCAAACGAACTTCGCATTGACCATAAACTGGTCAATGCAGAAAGTCAAACAAAGTTTGACTTTCGGACTCGAAAAGCAATAAAAGAACGAAGGAACACTTACAAAGGGTCCCCGAATGCTAATCTAGATCAAAATAGCTCAGGTATGAAACAAAGGTTTAAACTTAGAGCACATAAGATCAGATTCTTGTGAGGAAAAGTGAAGGGTGGAGGTGGGTATTTATAGTTTTCGGTTCACCGTTAGGATCATTTCTTGGAGAAGAGGGAATGATCACATCCCTACACTTGTTGCAATGTTGTGGTAACTGATTTTGGCCATCATAAGAGGTTAACATGTGGCACTTGACCTTTGGGAAGTGTTAGGGGCTGTTAACTTATGTTTAAAATGACCTTTGCTGATCAGAAGAGGCTTAGCGTGACGCCAAGGGGGCTAGGCGTCGCGCTAGGGTCCCCCTGATCAGCAAACACTTTCAAACGTTCTTCTTTCAGTCCCCGTTGCGTATTCAGGCCATTTCCGACGTGTTTAAGGCTTGTTAAATCATTTTCAAGGCTCCACAAGGATGCCTAAACATTGTGGGCATGAAACATGCTCAAAAATATGTCGGATGTTGGTTCGTTTGGCAGTACAATCGCGATGTTCGCTTAATTACGACCGGAATACGCATAAGCGCGAAAAATGATCTAAATTGCGTGACGAATGGATTTTTCTTATGCCAAACACTAAAATAAAATATTTTAGTGCTTACATTAATTTTTGGATGTCCGGATGTATTCAGAACGTAAGTTATGCGCGAAAGTGCAAACTTGTGCACTTTTTGACGCTTTTAGTCCCTGAATGACCCAAAAGTTTATTTTAGCACACCGAACCCCTTAAAGCCTATTTCTAAGCTATGTAAAGGATATTTATGGTATGTTTAACTTATGGTCATGTTTCGGAATGTCTGTTAAAGTTCAAATTGGCATACTTTCGCAGTTTGTCAAACTTAGTCCCTGTAAGCGAATTAACTTGTTTTTGCCATACCAAAGCCTTTAAAACTTATTTCTAAGTTATGTAAAGGTTATTTAAGGTATGTTAAGCCTATTTCACTATTCCAGAGTGTTTGTTGCATTAAACTAGTTATATTTACGCATTAGTGCGCGTATAACCTTCCAGAAAGCGATTTAGAGCTTGAAATTGAACAAGAGTTGATATGTGCAAAAGATACACATATTTATACAAGTCCAAAGTATGAAATACAATATTTCATTGGTTTGGAATTTGTTTGATGGTTGAAGTGACACAGGTGTCACATCATACTCAGATGGTTAAAATGGGTAAACCTTAGGGAGTCAAACTAAAATTAACTCTTTCATCTGTTAAGTTTTTTGGAAAGCTGCTCCAGTCAACATAGCCTTGTGTAAAGAAGCTTTGTTGACTAGGCTTTGCTGGTGTAGGAGAAGGAGCAGCTTGTGGTGCTTGAACATGAGCAACTGGCATCTGAACAAACTGAACCTGAGGGACCTGTGGTGTTTGAACATAATGCACTAGCACATGATTCATGTATTGTGCAAAGGGGGCTGTGTTTTGCACATTTAGTCCAGGGGTATTTTGGGAATAAAAATGTTGTTGGTGCAATTTACGGGTTTAACTCTAGCATTCTCTAGCAAAGTGACCTAACCTATTACACTTGAAGCATTTAATCTTAGATTTATCTAACCCCACCTTCGAACTCCCACTTAATCCTAGGTAAGTCCTACCAGTCCTTTTGTAAAAAAATTTAGCTCTTAGACTGAGTAGGGCTATCTGGTGCAATATGTTCATCTCTTCTAAGTCAGTTGGGTATCTATGATTAAGATCATCGAGTACAAATGACAGATTATCAGTGGTATATCATTGTTTGATACAAAAGCATAACTTGTGGAATGTTGATCTGAGTTGATTCATGTTGATATATCAATGAAATGATCAAAACTTTAATCATTTCCCATTCTAGCAGTTGATCCCTCCTGACTCAAAAGTGTTGTGTTACCAAAAGCGTAACTCTCGGACACCTTTCCAATTTCTTGGAGCCTTTTCTTTTGGACAATCTCCCTCACATATGTTAGGAGCTTTCCATGGAGTTGAGTCAGACTCATGACCTTGTAATCTGGGATGGTCTCATCACTATAGCAATAGTGTCCCATTTTTTAGTCAAAGATCTTGTCACACCCTCAAAATCCACAAGCGGAGTATTACCGCGAGGCGTGTGATTAACCAGGATCATACCACCAATCATAATAAATATTAAGTAAAGTAAAGTAAAACCATTGCAAACTAAACGTTTAAAGTTCACCAAACCAAAGTCCAAAACCAAATATAAAAGTCAGCGGAAGCATAAGATCAAAAACCAAAGTATAAGTTTAACGTTTCATAAATTTATCATGAACACACAGTGGTTCATGTCCCACAATGACTCCTTCCCCATGCAAGCTCCAGCAAATAACCTAACGACCTGCAAAGCATGTGGTAACGTGTCAACAAAAGGTTGACGAGTTTACAGTTGGTTGTCTGTTTTAATGTTGTTCCAAAAACCGTAAGTTGTTTCAAAACCAAAAAGTTGTTAAATTCCTTGTTCCC
The DNA here is from genome assembly GCA_030545235.1 of Helianthus tuberosus. Classification (NCBI taxonomy): domain Eukaryota; kingdom Viridiplantae; phylum Streptophyta; class Magnoliopsida; order Asterales; family Asteraceae; genus Helianthus; species Helianthus tuberosus. The sequence goes on along the minus strand of JARYGA010054675.1, from coordinate 8,189 downwards.
ATAACCATATACCGTGGGGGCTACCCCATGTTGTAAACCACTAGACCCGTTACCATATCAACTACTGACTTAAGTCATGTTTGAGTGCCCTGTGTCAATGTCTATCATCATTGACTAAGTGCCCAAGTACATTAGTCCACTCCCGTAGTCAAGGCCCCCAGCCCGGTGTGACCCGGTCTAGAAGCCGCGGGACAGAAAACCCGTGGTATTTGTATTTAGTTTGGCAGCGGAAGTATTTAACAGGATCGTTTAAACTTGAAAATGCCCAATTTATTTTATTTCACACATTTGGGAAAAACCCCATAATTTACAATAAAGGAAATTTCTCGAGGAAATTCCCTATTTTACAAAACATATTTAGTTAGTTTATTGAGCCACTTCTTCAAGCTTGTAGTGCTACACGGCACTTTTTTTCCTGGATCACAGCAGATCACCTAAAACATGTTTAAAAAGATTTTTATCAGCGGGAAAATACTGGCGAGTCATTCAATTTACACAAAAGACACATTGTTATCAATTTACAACATTAAGGGTTTTTATATTTACCCCTATCTTATAATTACCTGGCTCAGCTGTCACTCGATCGGATCTATGACTGTGGACATATCACTAAATTAGGTTCGCTCACCTAAAGTGATAAATCGTTAGTAGTAATGTGCACAAAACCCCCACATACTGCCAGTAATTAAAGATTAGCAAAGACTTGATCACTGCAAAGTATAACTGGAAAACATTTAGGGTTTTGTAAAGCAAATTGATAAAAAGAGAATGACTCACATTGCAAGTTTAATCGGACAGAACCTTGCCTACTGATTTAACCTTGTAACCTAGTTTAAATAACAATGCATACGAAACTAGGTCAGTAACTTAATACAACATTTACGATAAGCTCACGAAATCAAAACCCTCACGACGAATGACAAAGTATAGCCCGGATTCGGGCAGCACTTAAACATCCATCGGATTGGTTTCAATCGATCGGACATTGTATCGTAGCAGTGATCGAGTTATTACCCTGTTGTCGCAGCAGAGCTTCGAGCTAGTGTGTGTTTTTGAACGAAAAAGTGAATAACTCAGTGTACAAAACAAATTAGAACGTCGAACCAACGCAGTCATGCAAGTGCCAAACCCCTGGATTTAATACTGAAAAACCGTCCCTGTCGCGTGGCGCGACAGGCTGTCGCGTGGCGCGACGGGGACACTTTTAGGGTAGGGTAGCCTCGTGTATTTATAGCCTAGGTGAGTCAGCGATTCGACAAAATTCGAATTCTACAGCAAACTGTGAGGATAATCGTCCATTAGGGAATACCCCCTGAGTTTTAGGGGGGCCCTGATCCTAGTTCCAACTATTCTGAAAAATTTAGGGGTCATGCAATATTACTTGGGGGTCTCAATTAGGGTTTCCTATTGGACATAATAAAGTAAGAAATAATTATTTTAATGAGAGTTGTTACATCCTCCCCATCTTATTAAAATCTCGTCCTCGAGATTTACTGGAACAAGTAGGGATATTTTCGCTTCATCTCTGATTCCAGTTCCCAAGTGTACTCGGGTCCTCTCTTTGAATCCCACTTGACTTTGACCAGTACTAGTCTTTTGTGTTTGAGAAACTTGACCTTTTTATCTTCTATCTGAAGTGGTTTCTCTACAAATTTTAACTTTTCATTTACCTCTATGTCTTGGAGAGGTACTACTAGGGATTCGTCGGACAAACACTTCTTGAGGTTAGATACATGAAACACATCATGTACTCCAGCTAGTTCTTCTGGTAGTTGTAAGCGATAAGCAACTGGTCCTATTCGCTGGATTACTGGGAATGGTCCTACATACCTTGGACTTAGCTTTCCCTTCTTACTGAACCGAACTACCCCTTTCCAAGGAGAAACTTTTAAAAGTACCTTGTCTCCAACTTGAAACTCTAGTGGCTTGCGTCTGTTATATGCATAACTCTTCTGACGATCTCGAGCTGTCTTTAGTCTTTCCTTGACTTGAGTTATTTTATCAGTGGTTTCTTGTACGATTTCGAGACCTGATAATTGGCTTTCTCCTATCTCTGCCCAACAAACTGGAGTTCTACACTTTTGTCATTACAATGCTTCGAACGGGGCACCTCCGATGCTTGAATGGTAACTATTGTTATAGGAGAATTCAATTAAAGGTAAATGGTTGTCCTAGTTTCCACCAAAATCTATAACACATGCTCTAAGCATGTCTTCCAGGGTTTGGATCGTCCTTTCACTTTGTCCGTCGGTTTAGGGATGGTATGAAGTGCTTAAGTTCAGTCTAGTCCCCATTGCTTCTCGGAAACTTATCCAGAAATGCGAAGTGAAACGACTATCTCTATCCGATACAATGGAGAGTGGAACTCCATGTAAGGATACTACTTCGTCCACGTACAACTTTGCTAACCTTTCCATACTAAAAGTTTCCTTCATGGGTAGGAAATGAGCTGATTTGGTTAATCAATCCACAATTACCCAAATTGCGTCGTTACCTTTTCTGGTTTTGGGCAACTTAGTAACAAAATCCATGGTTATTAGTTCCCATTTCCAAACTGGCATTTCTAATTGTTGGAGTAACCCTGAAGGTTTCTGGTGTTCTGCCTTAACTTGCGAACAAGTTAAACACTTAGATACATACCTAGCTATGTCCTTTTTCATTCCTATCCACCAGAAATTATTTCTTAAATCTTGGTACATCTTATTATTACCAGGGTGCATGGTATACCTAGATTTATGGGCCTCTTCTAAAATTTTATTTCTTAAATCTCCTCGCTTAGGTACCCAAATCCTTTTCTTATGGAATCTCCAAATTCCATCAATCCCTTGTTCTAATTCTTTTATTCTTCCTTTCATTCCTTCAGCATCATCCTTGATTGCTGCTTCCTGAACATTCTTTAGTTGTTCCATTAAGTCTAATTGTAAACTTAATCTAAAAGCACGAACTCGTTTTAGCTTTTCATGATACTTACGACTTAGAGCATCTGCGACTACATTTGCTTTTCCTTCATGATATTGGATATCACAGTCGTAGTCACTTAGAATTTCCATCCATCTTCTTTGCCTCATGTTCAATTCTTTTTGCCCAAATATGTACCTTAAGCTTTTATGATCTGTATAAACGGTAAACTTACTTCCATACAGATAGTGCCTCCAAATATTAAGGGCAAAAATTATAGACCCTAATTCTTAGTCATGTGTCGTATAGTTTTCCTCGTGCTTTTTCAATTTCCTTGAGGCGTACGCAATTACCTTTTTGCGTTGCATTAGCACACATCCTAATCCTAGCTTAGAAGCATCACAGTAAACTTCAAAATCTTCTGTCCCTTCTGGTAAGGCAAGAATTGGAGTATTTGTTAACTTTTGCTTTAAAATCTTAAAAGCCTCTTCTTGCTTAGGTCCCCATTCAAATTTAACTGATTTACAGGTTAGCTTAGTTAATGGCACAACTATCTTAGAAATATCTTTAATGAATCGTCTATAGTATCCAGCTAAGCCTAGAAAACTTCTAACTTCCATCGCTGATTGCGGGATCTTCAATATGGTGATCGCTTCTATTTTGGAGGGATCTACATGAATACCTTCGTGATTCACCATGTGACCTAAGAATTGTACCTCCTGTAGCCAAAATTCACATTTTGAGAATTTGGCGTAAAGATTTTCCTTTCTTAACAGGGTTAAGAGTGCATGCAGGTACTCACAATGTTCTTCCTGGATTTTGGAATAAATAAGTATATCGTCGATGAAGACAATTACGAATTTATCCAAATACGGTTTACAGATTCTATTCATCATGTTCATAAATGCTGCCGGAGCATTTGTTAGTCCAAAAGGCATAACTGTAAACTCGTAGTGACCATACCTAGTTCTAAAAGCGGTTTTAGGTATGTCTTCTTCTTGCACCTTCAACTGATGATATCCGGAGCGTAAATCTATCTTAGAAAAATATCTCGCTCCCTGAAGTTGATCAAAAAGATCATCAATCCTAGGTAATGGGTATCGATTCTTAATTGTAACCTTATTCAGTTCTCTATAATCAATACACATTCGCATGGAACCATCCTTTTTTTCCACAAACAACACTAGTGCTCCCCACGGGGATGAACTAGGTTGTATGAATCCTTTGCTTAATAATTCATCTAACTTCTTTTTCAATTCTAGCATTTCAGTGGGTGCTAATCGATAAGGTGCTTTAGCTATCGGTGTAGTTCCAGGAATCAGATGAATTCTAAATTCTACTTCCCTATCTGGTGGTAATCCTGGTAGTTCTTCTGGGAATACATCCGAGTATTCTGATACTACAGAAATTTCCTTAAATTCCTTACTCTTAGTACTAATGATTACCGAAATCATATACACCATTCCTTGCTTTCGTTCATAACTAGCAACTTTCATTACTGAAATGAACTTCATTGGTTTACGCAGCTTATCCCCTGTAATCATAATTACTTCTCCTGTGGGTGCACGGATTTCTATGGAATTCTTATCAAAGAGGATTCGAGCATGGTTGGCTACTAACCAATCCATTCCTAATACGACATCGAATCTAGCTAAATTCATGGGTAATAGGTTTGTAGAAAATTTATGACCTGAAACTTCTATATTTTCTTTTTGCAAAACTGTATCTATATTAACAGAGTTCCCGTCTGCCATTTCTACTGTATAAATCTGCCTAAGTTTGGTTAAGGGTAGCTTAAGAGCTTGGTAGAAAGAAGTATTTATAAAACTTTGGTTTGCACCAGAGTCGAATAATACTCTCGCATAAACGCTGTGTACCAGAAATATACCAGCTATTACGTCGGGAATCAGTTCGGCTTCCTGCGTGGTCAATTGGAAGGCTCTTGCGTTCTTCTTATTAGTTCCTTCAGCAAGTTTGGCCTTGTTATCCGCTGGTTTGACCAATTTAGGGCATTCTGGTCTAAAATGCCCAGCTTCTCCATAGTTGTAGCAGATCTTTGCTTTCTTTTTGCATTCCTCTTCCCGATGGCCCGGAATTTTGCAGAAATTACAATTTTCTCTACATTTTCCAAAATGCTTCTTTTTGCAATTCCCGCAAAACGGCGGGGTGGAAGAGGACCCAATTCCCTTCTTCTTGAAGTTAATATTATTACCCACACGAAATCCTTGGGTAATCTTTTGGGCTAACTCCTTTTTCCTATTTTCTTCCCGCGTACGTACCAGCCCTTCAGTCAAAGTATTGGCTAATTCCACCGCATCATCAATGGTGCGGGGTCTCGCAGCTTTGACGATATCACGAATCTCGCTAATTAAACCCCAAATATAGCGAGATATAAGTACCAGTTCTGGCTAGGCCAGAGTGGGCACAATTCTGGCATATTCGAAGAACTTCGAAGTATAGCCTCGACAGTCAACATCCACCATGCGGTGGCTCAGGAATTTATTGGCCATTTGTTCCTTTTCATATTCAGGGCAGAATTTTCTTTCCACCAATTGCTTAAAATCTTCCCAATTCATGGCATAGGCCATGTCGCTTCCCTTGGCTTGCAACACCGTATTCCACCATTCTAATGCTTCTTCCTTGAAAAGGTGAGAAGCATACATGACCTTGTCCTCTTCGGCACATTTACTTATTTTAATTACTGCCTTGGTTTTCTCCAACCAACGCAGTGCAGCAGTTGCCCCTTCATTGCCTGCAAATTAGACAGGTTTACACGCAAGAAATTCTTTATAGGTGCAACCAGGTGTTACAACCTTCATTTTCTTAAGTATTGGGGCCTGAATCAAGTTGTCGTTATTGCCACCTCTGTAAACACTATTACTGAAATTATTGTCGCGCGTGCGTTTACTAGGATTGGCTTGCGAAGGCTCAACATGACTTTTAACAGCAGCGTCGATTGCCGGAATAGCAATGGCTATTCCTTGAGCAACGATGTTTTCTATGTCTTGCCTATTAAGAAAGTGATCTTCATTGTTTTGCTCGGATTGGTTAACCTCATTAACTGGTTCATTACCAGCGTGTTCCATCTGGTAATTAATATATATAAGTTATTAGCACAACATAAATAACAACCAAACACAATAAAACAATCGCACATAATCACCTCAACACGTATAACCAAAATTGTCGACTTTGCGACTTCCACATTTTATATATTTTAGTATGCATCCGTAAACACCAGTTATCTTACAAAAGTTTTATTTTAAGTTATTTTACATGAATATATTTTTATTATTTATTATTATTTTATTATTATTATTATTAAACACATAACCACACCACCGTCAGCTGACTTTTCAAAAACGACGTTCCCAATCGTCGTATTTCCAGGAGATCTGTTCTCCCACTTCTCGGATTTGATTCCCTGCATCCACCAGTTCCTCACCATAGTGGCGGAGTTCAGCCAAGTTTTCTGTGCTCATAGGTGGGTTTGGTGCAGGCTCAGGGTCAAATTGGGGGAAAAAGGTGTTAGGGTTATTCAAGAGATTCTGAAATTGCCAGTCGTTGGTCCACCATTCTTCCAGCTCTCCTAGAGGTCGGGGGTTGACAATGGGATCTGGGATAGCCGGTTCCAAATTAACTGGGAGTTCGGATTTAATAGGATAATTGAAGAGATTTTCATTAGCAGGTCTAATGAGGTCACAATTTTCCAGTTTGTGATCCAGCTCCTCCCATAGTGGCATTTCCTGGGCATGCCTAGAACTTTCCCCGATCTCTTTTCCTTTTCCTTTATCCTTCGGATCCTCAGTCTTTTTAATCTTTTGTGCAGCTGGCTTCTTCCTACGCGTACGCCTCCAGCCCACAATTATTCTTCTCTTTTTCGGTTTTGGTTTCTCATGAGGCTGGGCTTGGAATTCCACAGGTTTCTCTGTGTCGGCCCAATAACCGGAAAAGCCCCCAGAAACTTCCATGTTAGCATAATAGATAGTGAGATTCTGAAGAGCTTCAGACAACTCATTCATGCTGTTAGCATATATGAAAAACACATACAAACTTAAGTTAGTATTTTGTTTATCACGTTGAATTTTCACAGAATCACAAAATAGCAGTTTGAAAAGAAATTAAGTATTTCTAAATACTTAATTAGCTTAAATCAATGGCTCTGATACCACCTTTTTCTGTCACGGCCCCCGGCCCGGTGTGACCCGGTCCAGAAGCTGCGGGACAGAAAACCCGTGGTATTCGTATTTAGTTTGGCAGCGGAAGTATTTAACAGGATCGTTTAAACTTGAAAATGCCCAATTTATTTTATTTCACACATCTGGGAAAAACCCCATAATTTACAATAAAGGAAATTTCTCGAGGAAATTCCCTGTTTTACAAAACATATTTAGTTAGTTTATTGAGCCACTTCTTCAAGCTTGTAGTGCTACACGGCACTTTTTTTCCTGGATCACAGCAGATCACTTGAAACATGTTTAAAAAGATTTTTATCAGCGGGAAAATGCTGGCGAGTCATTCAATTTACACAAAAGACACATTGTTATCAATTTACAGCATTAAGGGTTTTTATATTTGCCCCTATCTTATAATTACCTGGTTCAGCTGTCACTTGACCGGATCTATGACTGTGGACTCACTAAATTAGGTTCGCTCACCTAAAGTGATAAATCATTAGTAGTAATGTGCACAAAACCCCCACATACTGCCAGTAATTAAAGATTAGCAAAGACTTAATCACTGCAAAATATAACTGGAAAATATTTAGGGTTTTGTAAAGCAAATTGATAAAGAGAGAATGACTCACATTGCAAGTTTAATCGTACAGAACCTTGCCTACTGATTTAACCTTGTAACCTAGTTTAAATAACAATGCATACGAAACTAGGTTAGTAACTTAATACAACATTTACGATAAGCTCACGAAATCAAAACCCTCACGACGAATGACAAAGTATAGCCCGGATTCGGGCAGCACTTAAACATCTATCGGATTGGTTTCAATCGATCGGACATTGTATCGTAGCAGTGATCGAGTTATTACCCTGTTGTCGCAGCAGAGCTTCGTGCTAGTGTGTGTTTTTGAACGAAAAAGTGAATAACTCAGTGTATAAAATGAATTTGAACATCGAACCAACGCAGTCATGCAAGTGCCAAACCCCTGGATTTTACACTGAAAAATCATCCCTGTCGCGTGGCGCGACGGGGACACTTTTAGGGTAGGGTAGCCTCATGTATTTATAGCCTAGGTGAGTCAGCGGTTTGACGAAATTCGAATTCTACAGCAAACT
>JARYGA010054674.1:0-67011 GCA_030545235.1 Helianthus tuberosus | reverse complement strand
TACTCTCATGTGTGGTATTGTACAAACCAACATATATTTTGTTGAACATCCAAAGCATATTTTGATATGTTATTTACAAAACCAAAACATAGTTTAATATGTTATTTATCACATCCAAAACATATTTCGATATGTTACTTATGAAACCAAAACATAGTTTAATATGTTACTTACAAATCCAAAGTATACTTTTGATATGCTACTATAAGGTTATTCGTTTAACTTTACATTACTTACAATACATAAACATTTCTACAATTGTTAAACATTACTTTGGTGGTTTGGTTTGATTAAGTGATTAAGTAACTATGCATGTGTAATATGATACAAACATGGTGGATACGCCGCTGGTACTTCCTATATATAAGTGTTTGTATGGTATTACATATTGTGGCGTTATTTGAATCATTTCAGTTTGAGACATAGAACATTTTATACAACTAACATACTTTTCACAAGACATTGATTTACAAACAACTTATCTTTTACAAACTCATTATATGGTTATTCATTTAACCATACATTATTTACATTTATTTATACATATCATCTGAACTTATCGTTTTTCAAATGATTTACAAGACAAAGCAAATTACAAGGTTCATGACTAAACATTTTCTCAAACATAAGTCATGAATCTTATTTTCACAAAACCTATGTATCTCACAGGCATTTTTATGCTGACGTACCTATTTTCACATGTGTTTTCAGGAGATGAAGCATAGGACTTATCAAGACATACTTAGGCGGACCTGTGCCTTAGTGACATTAAAAGATGCAAGACTAGTTAATTGTGTTGTACTTCTTTGTTTATTTAGACATTGTAACACTTTTAAATCAATAAAACAAAACTTCAATTGCCATGGATTTGAGACAATTAATTCTGTTACAACACTCCCCGATGTTTCCGCCACGTTTTGTATGTTCCACGTGGTCGGGGTGTGACAGAAAAGTTGGTATCAGAGCCAATGGTTATAGGGAATTAGGTTATTAGTAATGCTTTGACCTAGTCTATAACTTTCTTAGGACCCTAACGCGAGTTTACTTGCGTTTAGTCATAAAACAATACTGTCACCTATCCTTAGGCGACGACCACAACTAGAACATAAATCTCAAAACCGCTTTGAAAACTAATCATCTGTTCTAGGATGATTTATTACAAGGTTTTGAACCCTCTGTTATAAGATTTTGAACCCCTTTGAATTTTCAAAATCTCGTCAAGATTTTGGGTTTTAAATAATGTGAACACGTGCAAACTGGAAGGGTGAATGCCTGTATTCTGGGTTTTCTGTCTAGGCAAGCACTTCGTATACATCTCATCAGACGCGAGACCAGTTGTGCTTACCTGGGAATTCTTGGGATGAGTGTTCACTTATAGGCAAGCATGTCTTCGCGATACATTATTTTAATCCATTTACTTTGATTAGTCATTGTGTGTCGTTTGTTGCTTTGTAGTAACAAACAAATGACCACTATCCTTGCTTCCATCAGATTTGTTTCATCTCATTCTTTTCGTCTAAATCTCTCACTCGTTTCCTTTCATGTTTCCTCTTTTAGAATGCCTCCTCGACGCGACAATCAGATGGCAAATGACGAACTGGCGGGAATCATCGCACAGCAAATGGCTATTGCCTTCCCAAATCTTTATGCTCAAATGATGCAAGCCATCAACAACAACAATGCTCCATGCAATTTTAAGAGTTTCAACTCGGCAAAACCGCTCAAGTTTAGTGGTTCTGAGGGAGCAACTGGGCTTCTTCAGTGGTTCGAGAGCATTGAGAATACCTTCCGTCATGTTCTGTGTCCTGAAAATCGTAAGGTTGAGTTTTCTTCAAGTGTGTTTCAGAAGAGGGCTCTCACATGGTGGAACGGAGTGATGAGAGACCGCGGTGCTGAGGTTGCATTAGCACAGACTTGGGCTGAGCTTAGGGCTCTTATGATGAAGGAGTTTTGCCCTCGTCATGAACTACGAGCTTTGGAGAGGGAGTTTGATGATTTGAAGCAAGACAGTGGTGAACATCGAGCCTATACTGACCGTTTTGAAGAATTGAGCATGTTGTGTCCTGCTATGGTTACTCCTGTGGATAAGGCGATCGAGAAATATACTGATGGTCTTCCTGACCTAGTTCAGGATATTGTTACTGGCAGCAACCCTACTACTGTCAGACAAGCCATTGAACTGTCTGCCACCCTAACTGAATCCCACATCAGGAAGAAAAAGTTTTTTCGAAAAGGCGACCCAAGACCATTTGACAAGACTGCTCCAGCTGAGCCAAAGGAAAAACAGGATGAGGTATCCAAGAAGAAGAAACGCAAGGCCTCTCAAAACTGCGCGATAACTGCTCAAGACAAACAGGTTGCACCAAACCAACCAGCACAACCTCGCAAAAGGCAAAACTATGTTGGTACCGCACCTTTGTGCAACAAGTGCAACCGTCATCATCTAGCGCAAGAGCAATGTCACAAATGTACCCACTGTGGACGGTTAGGACATCTGATCAATGTTTGTCGATATGCAAATCAAGCTGCTGCAAACCCTGCTGCTGTTCAAGCACGGTTCCCTCCGGGGTCATGTTATAACTGTGGTGACCTTACTCACTACAGAAACAATTGCCCAAGGATTGTTAACGCACCTCCAGCGCGAGGATGAGCATTTAACATCAACAAGGCAAACAGAAACAATGATGCGGCAGTGAACAACAAGTGTTTTGTTATTTCCCTTGGTTGTTAACTATGACGTTTAAAGACAAGTCAGTTGTTATATAAATAAAAATTCGTCGTTTTTATTTTTGCAAAACTGATACAATTGTGTGAATGTTTGATACAACCTTATGATGTCAACCCAAATACAAACTACTCGTATGGTTCTGTCATTTTATGATCACTTGTGATCTCCCCAAGAACCTTAAACATTAGTTTCTTTTAAGAAACAAAGCCAAACTCTTATTGAAAATCCTTCTATCTTTATAGATGGATCATTGGAAATGATTAAAGTGCCAAATGAAATCCATGGATTGGATTCCTAGTGTGCTTTAATTATCTATACCTAAAGATAACAAATTAAAGAATCAAGTTAACTAATTTTGTGCTTATGTGTTTTCTTACATGTTAATGGTTGTATGTGATCCATCCAAATCCTCATAGAATCTTACATATCTTGTATAAGAGATTCTTAATAGGATATCCAAAGTTACTATCTTAAATCCTTAATGGACTTCTACGTTGTAGTCAAATCCCATGGATTTTTAAAGTACTATATTATAATTGGACCCCTTGGGAGGTCTAGTTAAACAGATTGATTTGAAAATCTGGTTAGAAATATCATGTGATGATATAATTGAAAAGATCCCTTAAGTGGTCTATTTAAGGAGATCGTACGACGGTCTAGTTAATAAGGTCATGTGTTGATCTAGTTGAAAAGACTGTTCGTTGATCTAATTGAAAAGATCCTTTGGTGGTCTAGTCAGGTCTCTTCATGTTTATTCAATTGACTTTTCTCTACGCATTATGAAATGAACTGTGCGGACTGTGCAAGGGATTACGTAATTATGGAGGCCTACATAATTATGCAATTCAGTGCACAGAAACCATAAGAAGTTTTGTCATGTGTTAAAACCTATAGTGATAAGAGTAATGATACGGGAGAAGTCTTGGACCTCGACCAATGTCATTTATTCTCACACTCCTCAATTCTGATATCAATCACACACCAAGTTTCCTATGATAAGTCTTCATAAGAAACGTTATTCTGTTGGTAGTTCAAAAATTCCATGTTTTACTATTACAAGGAATTCACTTTGAGGGTTAACAAATTCGCTAAGGATCCTAACAGGGCCCAGAGTTTTACTTAAGGGTTCAATGGATCTATTGGAAGGCGAAACCGTCACAGCTGTTTTCACAAGTTTCCTCTAGAATTAAATTTCGGGACGAAATTTCCTAAAGTAGGGGAGACTGTAACACCTGTGTCATTTCAACCATCAAACAAAGACCAAACCAATGAAATATTGTATTTCATACTTGGTATTTGTAAAAAAATATGTGTATCATTTGCACATATCAACTCTTGTTCGATTTTAAGCTTTAAATCGCTTTCTGGAGGGTTATACGCGCTCTGATGCGTAAATATAACCAGTTTAATCCAACAAACACTCCGGAATAGTGAAATAGGCTTAACATACCTTAAATAACCTTTACATAACTTAGAAATAAGTTTTAAAGGCTTTGGTATGGCAAAAACAAGTTATATCGCTTACAGGGACTAAATATGACAAACTGCGAAAGTATGCCAATTTGAACTGTAACAGACATTCCGGAGCATGAGCATAAGTTAAACATACCATAAATATCCTTCACATAGCTTAGAAATAGGCTTTGAGGTGTTCGGTGTGCTAAAATAAACTTTTGGGTCATTCAGGGACTAAAAGTGTCAAAAAGTGCACAAGTTTGCATTTTCGCGCATATCTTACGTTCTGGATGCATCTGGATATCCAAAAATTTATGTGAGCATGACTACATTATATTTTAGTGTTCGCCATAAGAAAAATCCATTCGTCACGTCATTTGGTTCGTTTTTCGCGCTTATGCGCATTCCGTCGTAATTAAGCGAACATCGCGATCGTACGGCCAAACGAACCGACATCATAGATATTTTTGAGCATGTTTTGAGTTCCCTATACTTTAACTTCATTTTAGAGCCTTGAAATGAGGTTAACGGGGTTCAAACGCATCGAAAATCGCTTAAACAAAGTGCAGGGACCATTTCTGCAAAATCTGCCAAAACAGGGGCCTAGCGTGACGCGAGGGTACTTAGCGTCACGCGAGCCCCCTTCTGGACCAGATTCAGTGTTTTTAATCACAATTTGCATCTGATCGATTCGTGTCCACACATTTTAAACGGGTCTAGTCAGCAGATAAGAACAAGTTTCTAGCCACCACAACTTTGTGACAAGTGTTCGGCTCGGATCGTGGCACGTTATTCAAGAAACGATCCTAACGGCTCTACCTTTTCTATAAATACCCACCCCCCATTTGTTCAAAACCCACAAATCTGATTAAGAAAGCTCTAAGTTGGAACCTTCGTTTCATACCTGAGCTATTTTGATCTGGGTTAGCATTCGGGGACCCTTCGTAAGTATTCTTTCGTTCTTTTCCTTATTTTTACTGCTTTTCGAGTCGGAAAGTCAAACTTTGTTTGACTTTCAGCGTTGACCAGTAATGGTCAATGCGAAGTTCGTTAGAACTTCGCAACGTGATTGTAATCACGATGGTTATAGTCCCTTGGGACTATGCCTACTGATTTCCACGTTGTCTAGGGTCGTAGGGTAGGCGATCTAATAAATCGCCTATACCTTCGAACCCGACCCAGTTTGGTCGATCATTAGGATCCGACCAAACACATTAGGTGACCATAGTGTAGGGAATAACCTTCCGAGGTTATACCTTATGGTCACGACGTTTAAGTAGTTGTATGATAGGTAGTTTATATGCCTTAGGTAAATTACCAGAATACCCTTTTCATACATAATTGGTAATTTAGCATATATAACCTAAACTTTTGTCACGTAACTGATTATGTAACATGTTTAGGCATATAATACTTGTCATAGGACTAGTTAGGCGGTCCGAACGCGTTTCACGCGCACGACGCGTTAAAGTAGCATAAGCTTCCTAAACGGGTCGTAATGGGTCGTAAACAATTATGTTAAGTTTCATTTAGCATGTAGGCTTTGTTAAACCAAATCACGTGAGTTCCGACACTCATTTGGTTTACAAACCCTAATGCTACCCAGTCTTCCGAGATAGGTCCGGTTTATTAACATAGTTACCTATACTAGGTGCCGTTTGATTTCCGTGATCTCTAGCTTTGCTTGGTGGTTATCCTAGGACTTCTGAGCAATCTCAAGTGAGTACATAGACCCCTCTTTTACTGTTTTCCAAACTATTTTGGGGTGGAACACATGTGCCTACTTGTTACTTTCATGCTTTCCCGTTTTCAATCATATACTTCCTATGTTCATTAGTACATTTATAGCACATGATTTCATTACAGTTTATGCTATGTATGTCCATTGTGAGCATACTTAGTACAGTTGATTTCATCACATGCTTATATTTTCTTGATTTCAAAGTATAATTGATTATACATGTTATTACTTATCATTTGACAAACTAAATGACTATCTATGGTTTAAACATTAATTTCTCAAAGAACATAAAATAAACTGTTGAATTGTACTTATTTTATGTTCACCAGACCGATTGTTAGTATGATATAGCGCTATAGGATTTGACACCCCATTCCTGTTGTCATGGAATGTCTGAAACCAATTTGTTGCTCCATCCAAATAGGGATTGCCTTTGTGGTATTTCTATAGTCTCAAAGGTGTATTTTGATGCACCAGGTCTGAATGAATTCTTAAATCACACTATTAAAGTATATTTTTATATACTCTCATGTGTGGTATTGTACAAACCAACATATATTTTGTTGAACATCCAAAGCATATTTTGATATGTTATTTACAAAACCAAAACATAGTTTAATATGTTATTTATCACATCCAAAACATATTTCGATATGTTACTTATGAAACCAAAACATAGTTTAATATGTTACTTACAAATCCAAAGTATACTTTTGATATGCTACTATAAGGTTATTCGTTTAACTTTACATTACTTACAATACATAAACATTTCTACAATTGTTAAACATTACTTTGGTGGTTTGGTTTGATTAAGTGATTAAGTAACTATGCATGTGTAATATGATACAAACATGGTGGATACGCCGCTGGTACTTCCTATATATAAGTGTTTGTATGGTATTACATATTGTGGCGTTATTTGAATCATTTCAGTTTGAGACATAGAACATTTTATACAACTAACATACTTTTCACAAGACATTGATTTACAAACAACTTATCTTTTACAAACTCATTATATGGTTATTCATTTAACCATACATTATTTACATTTATTTATACATATCATCTGAACTTATCGTTTTTCAAATGATTTACAAGACAAAGCAAATTACAAGGTTCATGACTAAACATTTTCTCAAACATAAGTCATGAATCTTATTTTCACAAAACCTATGTATCTCACAGGCATTTTTATGCTGACGTACCTATTTTCACATGTGTTTTCAGGAGATGAAGCATAGGACTTATCAAGACATACTTAGGCGGACCTGTGCCTTAGTGACATTAAAAGATGCAAGACTAGTTAATTGTGTTGTACTTCTTTGTTTATTTAGACATTGTAACACTTTTAAATCAATAAAACAAAACTTCAATTGCCATGGATTTGAGACAATTAATTCTGTTACAACACTCCCCGATGTTTCCGCCACGTTTTGTATGTTCCACGTGGTCGGGGTGTGACAGAAAAGTTGGTATCAGAGCCAATGGTTATAGGGAATTAGGTTATTAGTAATGCTTTGACCTAGTCTATAACTTTCTTAGGACCCTAACGCGAGTTTACTTGCGTTTAGTCATAAAACAATACTGTCACCTATCCTTAGGCGACGACCACAACTAGAACATAAATCTCAAAACCGCTTTGAAAACTAATCATCTGTTCTAGGATGATTTATTACAAGGTTTTGAACCCTCTGTTATAAGATTTTGAACCCCTTTGAATTTTCAAAATCTCGTCAAGATTTTGGGTTTTAAATAATGTGAACACGTGCAAACTGGAAGGGTGAATGCCTGTATTCTGGGTTTTCTGTCTAGGCAAGCACTTCGTATACATCTCATCAGACGCGAGACCAGTTGTGCTTACCTGGGAATTCTTGGGATGAGTGTTCACTTATAGGCAAGCATGTCTTCGCGATACATTATTTTAATCCATTTACTTTGATTAGTCATTGTGTGTCGTTTGTTGCTTTGTAGTAACAAACAAATGACCACTATCCTTGCTTCCATCAGATTTGTTTCATCTCATTCTTTTCGTCTAAATCTCTCACTCGTTTCCTTTCATGTTTCCTCTTTTAGAATGCCTCCTCGACGCGACAATCAGATGGCAAATGACGAACTGGCGGGAATCATCGCACAGCAAATGGCTATTGCCTTCCCAAATCTTTATGCTCAAATGATGCAAGCCATCAACAACAACAATGCTCCATGCAATTTTAAGAGTTTCAACTCGGCAAAACCGCTCAAGTTTAGTGGTTCTGAGGGAGCAACTGGGCTTCTTCAGTGGTTCGAGAGCATTGAGAATACCTTCCGTCATGTTCTGTGTCCTGAAAATCGTAAGGTTGAGTTTTCTTCAAGTGTGTTTCAGAAGAGGGCTCTCACATGGTGGAACGGAGTGATGAGAGACCGCGGTGCTGAGGTTGCATTAGCACAGACTTGGGCTGAGCTTAGGGCTCTTATGATGAAGGAGTTTTGCCCTCGTCATGAACTACGAGCTTTGGAGAGGGAGTTTGATGATTTGAAGCAAGACAGTGGTGAACATCGAGCCTATACTGACCGTTTTGAAGAATTGAGCCTGTTGTGTCCTGCTATGGTTACTCCTGTGGATAAGGCGATCGAGAAATATACTGATGGTCTTCCTGACCTAGTTCAGGATATTGTTACTGGCAGCAACCCTACTACTGTCAGACAAGCCATTGAACTGTCTGCCACCCTAACTGAATCCCACATCAGGAAGAAAAAGTTTTTTCGAAAAGGCGACCCAAGACCATTTGACAAGACTGCTCCAGCTGAGCCAAAGGAAAAACAGGATGAGGTATCCAAGAAGAAGAAACGCAAGGCCTCTCAAAACTGCGCGATAACTGCTCAAGACAAACAGGTTGCACCAAACCAACCAGCACAACCTCGCAAAAGGCAAAACTATGTTGGTACCGCACCTTTGTGCAACAAGTGCAACCGTCATCATCTAGCGCAAGAGCAATGTCACAAATGTACCCACTGTGGACGGTTAGGACATCTGATCAATGTTTGTCGATATGCAAATCAATGAAAAGGAACAAATGACAAATAAGTTTCTAAACCACCGGATGGTGGATGTAGATTGTCGAGGGTATACTACGACATTCTTCGAATATGCTCGAGTGGTACCAACCCTGGCTTCGCTAGAGCCGGTACTTATTTCTCGTTATATTTGGGGATTGATTGGCGAAATCCGTAATATCGTCAAGGCTGCGAAACCTCGCACGATTGATGATGCAGTGGATCTAGCCAATACTCTGACTGATGAGCTAGTCCGGACCAGAGAAGAAAATAAAAGGAAGGAAGTAGCCCAAAAGATTACCCAAGAATTCCATCCGGGTAACCATAACAATTTCAAGAGAAAAGGAAATGGGCAATCTACCACTAGTCCATTTTGCAATTTTTGCAAAAGGAAGCATTTTGGAAGATGCAAAGGATATTGCAATTTTTGCAAAATTCCGGGGCATCAAGAAGAAGACTGCATGAGGAAGAAATTTTCAGTCTGCTACAACTGTGGAGAAGCTGGACATCTTAGGCCAGATTGTCCAAAACTGAACAAACCATCTGACAATAAAGCTAAACCTGCAGAAGGAGCAAAAAGGAATGTAAGAGCCTTCCAACTAACTGCTAAGGAAGCAGAACTCATTCCAGATGTGATAGCCGGTACGTTCTTAGTTCACAAAAGTATTATTTGACTCTGGTGCAAACCAAAGTTTTATAAATACTTCATTTTGCCAAACTTTTAACTTACTTTTAACCAGTATTAGGCAAATTTCTACAATAGAAACGGCAGATGGGAATTCAGTTAAAATCAATAAAGTTCTGCAAAACGTAGAAATAGAACTTTTAAGTCATAAATTTTCTGCAACCCTATTATCTATGAAATTAGTTGAAATCAAGGTTATGCTAAGAATGGATTGATTAGTAAAACAATTATGCTCAAAATTATCTGTGATAAGAATTCCATAGAAATTTGTGCACCACTGGAAAAGTAATAATGATTACAAGAGATAAGTCATGCAAACCCTAAAGTTCATATCAGTAATGAAAGTTGCTAATTATGAACGAAAGCAAGGAATAGTATACATGATTTCAGTAATCATCAATACTAAAGATAAGGAATTTAAGGAAATTCCTGTAGTTTCAGAATACCCAGATGTATTTCCAGAAGATTTACCTGGATTACCATCAGATAGGGAGATAGAATTAGGATTCATCTAATTCCATGAATTTTTCCGATAAGCCAAAGAACCTTATCGGTTAGCACCTAATGAATTATTAAGTAAAGGTTTCATACAACCTAATTTATTCCTGTATGGGGGCATTAGTGTTGTTTATTAAGAAAAAGATGGTTCGATGAAAATGTGTATTGATTATAGGGAATTGAATAAGGTTACAATTAAGAATCGATACTCATTACCTAGAATTGATGATCTATTCATTCCAGGGAGATAGATATTTTTCTAAGATCGCCTTACGTTCCAGATATCATCAATTGAAAGTACAAGAGGAAGACATACCTAAAACTGCTTTCAGAACTAGGTATGGTCATTACGAGTTTACAGTCATGCCCTTCGGATTAACGAATGCACCTCCAGCATTCATGGACATGATGAATAAGATATGTAAACCATATTTGGATAAATTTGTAATTATCGACGATATACTTATTTATTCCCAAAAGTCAGGAGGAACATTGCGAACACTTGCATGCACTCTTAACTTTGTTAAGAAAAGAACATTTTTATGCCAAATTCTCGAAGTGTGAATTTTGGTTAAAGGAAGTGCAATTCCTAGGACATATGGTGAATCACGAAGGCATTCACGTAGATCCTGCTAAAATAGAAACAATCACTAAATGAAAGGTCCCACAAACAACTATGGAAATTAGAAGTTTTCTAGGCTTAGCTGAATACTATAGACGATTTATTAAGGATTTTTCCAAGATAGTCGTACCATTAACTAAGTTAGCCTGTAAAGCCATTAAGTTTGAATGGGGATCTAAAACAAGAAGAAGCCTTTAGGATATTAAAACATAAATTAACAAAATCCTAGCCTTACCAGAAGGAACAGAAGATTTTAAAGTATATGGTGATGCTTCAAAACTAGGATTAGTATGTGTGCTTATGCAACGCAAGAAGGTAATTGTGTATTCTTCAAGACAGTTGAAAAAGCACGAAGAGAACTATACAACACATGATTTAGAATTAGGAGCCATAAATTTTGCCCTTAAGATTGGAGACATTATCTGTATGGAAGTAAGTTTACTATCTATACGGATCATAAGAATTTAAGATATATATTGGGCAAAAAGAATTAAAAATGAGGCAAAGGAGATAGATGAAAATCCTAAGAAACTACGACTGTGATATACAGTATCACGAAGGAAAAGCTGAAGACAGCTAGAGATTGCCAGAAGAGTTATACAAATAATAGACACAAGCTGTTGGAATTTTAAGATTTGAAGATAAAATGCTATTGAAAGTATCCTCAATTATTCCAGTAAATCTCGAGGACGAGATTTTATTAAGGTGGGGAGAATGTAACAACTCTCATCAAAAGTCCTAATTATTATATTATTTTATCCAATAGGAAACCCTAATTGAGACACCCAAGTAATTCTGCACAAAACCTAAAATTTTCAGAACAATCAGAATCATGATCAGGGCCCCTAAAACTCAGGGGGGGTAAAACCTAGTTAACGATTATCTGCCTAAACCGTTGTCAAATTTAAAATTTACGAAACTATTGACTCAGCTAGGCTAGTCCCATGCGTGGCAACACTATAAGGGGGAGGTGTCCCTTACGGACCGTAAGGGTTATTTGTTACGGTCCGTAAGGGGTGGCAAAATTCGGGTATAAATAGCAGACATTGGCACTTGAAATTCTGCGTATGTTCGACGGAGAAATTCGTTCTATGCTCCGAGATATCTTCTGTTTATCACAATTAACACACACAATTCACTAATCGACGCCGCAATCAAGGTAATAACTCGATCGCTATTACGATTCAACGTCTGATCGATTATAACTATCCAACGATTGTTTAAGTGCCGCTCAAATTGAGTTTATACTTTGTTATTCATCGTGATTTCGACTTGAATGTTTGAGTGCTGTTTGAACTCGGACTATACTCTGTCATTCGTTGTGAATCCGCTGAATTGTTAAGTATTGCACTTGTAAATCGTTGTGAAGGTTTAATCTCGTGAATTGTCGTAAATGATGTATTAAGTTACTAACTGAATTGTGTGCTTATTATTAATTTAGGTTAAAAGGGCTAATCAGTAGGCTTATACTCTGCTCGTTAAATCTACAATGTGAGTCGTTCTCTTTTTATAAATTATTTTACAATACCTCAAATTATTTTCAAAGTTATAATTACAGGGACTAAGTCGTGGATATCTTGAATTACTGGTTAATTAGGGTATTGTGCACATTACAAATTTTCTCCCAGTTAGGTTCATTGACCTACTCGGGATAATCACTGTTAGGTTCATTGACCTACAGGGATAATCATCACTATTTAGGTTCATTGATCTAATAGTGGTATGACCATCGTCACCATTGTGACAGGATGCCAGATAAAAATAAGATAGAAGCCATTGTAATCGCTCTTATGCTGTAATTAATAACTATGCATCATTATGCAAAATAGAATGATTCACTCAGTATTTCCCTGCTAACAAAACCTTTTTCAAACATGTTTCAGGTGATCTGTTATGAGCACAGGAAAAGTGTCGTGGAGCACTACAAGCTTAGAAAAGTGGCTCAATGTAAATAAATAAAGAAACATGTTTTGAGAAATAAAGATTTCCCCGTGAAATCACTTTATTGTAAATTATGGGATTTATCCCTATATTATATATATAAACGAGCAGTTTTAATATTAATCGATCCTGTTTAAAAAGACTTCCGCTGTCATTTAATTAGATACCATTGGATTTCCTGCTTCGCGGCTCTGGACCAGGTCAAACCGGGGCCAAGGGCCGTGACAACTGGTGCTCCCCACGGGGACGAACTAGGTTGTATGAAACCTTTACTTAATAATTCATCTAACTGCTTCTTCAGTTCTAACATTTCTGTGGGTGCTAACCGATAAGGTGCCTTAGCTATTGGTATAGTTCCTGGAATTAGATGAATTCTAAATTCTACCTCCCTATCTGGTGATAATCCTGGTAATTCTTCTGGGAATATATCTGGGTATTCTGAAACTACAGGAATCTCCTTAAATTCTTTACCCTTAGTACTAATGATTACTGAAATCATATATACTATTCCTTGCTTTCGTTCATAACTAGCAACTTTCATTACTGATATGAACTTCATGGGCTTACGTGGTTTATCTCCTGTAATTATAATTAATTCTCCAGTAGGTGTTTGAATTTCTATGGAATTCTGATCACAAAGAATTCGAGCATGGTTGGCTACTAACCAATCCATTCCTAACACAACATCAAATTCGGCTAATTTCATAGGTAATATATTTTCAAAAAAATTTATGACCTGAGAGTTCTATATTTTCCTTTTGCAAAACTTTATCTATGCTAACAGAATTTCCGTCTGCTGTTTCGACCGTAAAAATCTGCCTAAGGTTGGTTAAGGGTAAATTAAGAGCTTGGCATAATGAAGTATTAATAAAACTTTGGTTTGCACCATAGTCAAATAATACTTTTGCATACACGTTGTGAACTAGGAACGTACCAGCTATCACATCTGGAATCATCTCGGGTTCCTGAGTAGTTATCTGAAAGGCTCGAACATTCTTCTTAGTAGCTCTGTCGGTTGTCTTGGCTTTGTTGTCTGCTGGTTTAACCAATTTAGGACATTCTGTTTTAAAATGCCCTGCTTCTCCACAGTTAAAGCAAATTATGGTTTTCTTTCTGCAATTTTCTTCCCGATGTCCTATACCTCTGCAAAAATTGCAGGTTATATTGCATCTTCCAAAATGTTTCCTTTTGCAATTCCTGCAGAAAGGTGGATTTGAAAATTGCCATGTTCCTCTTTTCTTGAAGTTGCTATTATTACCCATACGAAAGCCTTGGGTAATTTTCTGAGCCAGTTCCTTTTTCCTATTATCATCTCTTGTGCGCACCAGTTCATCAGTTAGAGTATTGGCTAATTCCACTGCATCGTCAATAGTACGAGGTCTCGCAGCTTTAACGATATTGCGGATTTCACCAATCAATCCCCAAATATAGCGAGAAATGAGTACCGGTTCTGGCGAAGCTAGTGTAGGTACCACTCTAGCATACTCAAAGAATGTCGAAGTATAACCGCGACAATCTACTCCCATCATTCTATGGTTTAAGAACTTATTTTCCATTTGATCTTTTTCATATTCGGGACAGAATTTTCTTTCTACAAGACTCTTAAATTCTTCCCAGTTCATTGCATATGCCATCATCCTTCCTTTTGCTTGTAACACCGTGTTCCACCATTCTAACCCCCCTTCTTTAAAAAGATTTGACGCGTACATGACCTGATCGTCCTGGGCACATTTACTTATTGTAATCACTGCCTCGGTTTTCTCTAACCAACGCAGTGCCGCAGTCGCTCCTTCATTGCCTGCAAATTCAGCGGGTTTGCAAGCAAGAAATTCTTTGTAAGTGCAACCAGGCGTTGCAGCTTTCACTTTCTTAGGGAGTGGAGCCTGCCATGGATTATTATCGTGATTATTACCGCCTCCGTTTACACTATTACTGAAGTTATCTTCAGAAATACGTTTGCTAGGAATGATTTGTTGAGGTTCGATTGGATTTTTAACAGCAGCAATAATTGCTGGAATAGCGTTGGCTATCCCTTGAGCAACGATATTTTCTACATCTTGCCTATTTAGAAATTGATCCTCCTGGTGTTGCTCAGATTGATTAACCTCATTAACTGGTTCGTTATTAGCGTTTTCCATCTGATCATTATATATATTTTATTAGTATCAATTAATGAACAATTATACACAAAACAATCATAAAATTTTCACAATACACATATAGCCAAAATTTTCGATTTCTCGATTTCCATTTATATTTAATAGTATGCATCAATACACACCATTATCTTACAAAGTTTTATTTTAGGTTATTTCACATGATTATATTATTATTACTATTATACAACCACAGTCTCATAAACCCCCTTATCCCTTGTCAGCTAATATTTTAATAACGGCGCTCCCTCTCATCGTACTTCCAGGAGATCTGTTCTCCTACTTCCCTGATCCTATTTCTTGCATCCATTAACTCTTCGCCAAAGTGGCAGAGTTCAGCTAAATTCTCATTGCTCATAGGTGGATTAGGTATTGGTTCAGGGTCGAATTGAGGAAGAAATGAATAAGGACTGTTGAGCAGGTTTTGGAACCGCCAATCATTCGTCCACCACTCATCCATTCCTAGAGGTTTTGTGTGGATTATAGGTTCTGGGATTGCTGGTTCCGAATTTATTGGTAGTTGTGTTTCAAGAGAAGGGTATAGATTATTATTAATTGGCCTAACGACATCACAGCTCGCCAATGCCCGATCTAATTCCTCCTGAAAAGGTAACTCCTCAACCTGTCTAGAGCTTTCCCCAACTTCCCTCTCTATTTGCTTAGAATATTCTTTAAACTGTATTCCCATCTGCCTAGCTTCTTCCCCGACTTCAATTCCCTTTCCTTTGTCTAAGGGATTTTCTATTTTAGGAATCTTTCTTTTGTCTAAGGGATTTTCTATTTTAGGAATCTTTCTAAGGACGGGTTTCCTCCTACGCACACGCCTCCATCCCACAAATCTTCTCTTTTTCTTGGGCTTGGGTTTCTCGGGAGGTGGAGCATTAAATTCAATAGGTTCTTCTATATCTGGTATATACCTATTCAAATCTCTGGAAACCTCTATATTTACCGGATAGAGATTTAAATTCTGAAGGGCGTCAGACAAGTCACTCATGCTGTTATGCAAAATACACACAATTACTAAGTTAAAAATCATAACAAAATTTTTATAGAAAACCTTTAAATATTATTTCATACTGGGTAACTACAAAATAACTGACAAGTAAAACACACTAAGGTTTATTGTAACTTATTTATTTAGTGGGTAAAGTTTCTAGACTGTAGGTGATCCGGGTGCTAAAACTTTAGTCAGATTATTTAAAGATTTGCATTTACTGCTACAGTGGCTAGCATATAGAGATCTGCCCATTTCTTATCTAACTTGTCCTCCCAAGGTGATTTACTAGTTAATTCCTGGGTTTCCTGTTTAATCTTCTTTTCTCGGAATTTCTTTATTTTCTCCCGACTTTTCTTAAAAATCAAACTTCTTTTATTTGGAGAAAGTGGTTCCTCATATTGTGCCTTTCGCACAAATATTCCTTCATCAGGAATTTCAGAGTGATTTGAGGATTTGGTTTGGGATGAACTTCCCTTCTCATTGGATGACCTATCTAATTTAAGATAGATACTTGACAGCTTTTGTTTACCCATACTGTACACAATTATTCAAATAAGAAAACACATAATCATAGAATGACAAGTAGAAAAATTAAGTATTTTTTAAATACTTAATAGGCTTAAATCAGTGGCTCTGATACCACCTTTTTCTGTCACGGCCCCGACCCGGTTTGACCCGTTTCAGGAGCCGCGGGACAGAAATCCCGTGGTATTTATTTAACAGCGGAAGTTTTCTTCAGGATCTTTTAAAAACTGCAATTTCCCGATTATTTTATTTCACAACTCGGGATAAAATCCCGGTAATTTACAATCATAAGATTTCACGGAGAAATCTTTTGTTTTACAAAACATGTTTCTTTATTTTATATTGAGCCACTTCCTTAAGCTTGTAGTGATTCTCGGCACTTTTCCTGGATCACAACAGATCACCTGAAACATGTTTGAAAAAGGTTTTGTCACCGGGAAATACTGAGTGAATCATTCTTTTTGCTAAAATGACTCATTTGTTATAATTTACAGTATTAAGAGAGATTACAATGTTTCAGATATCAAACCAACTACCCATGGTATTTTGTCACTCAACCCATTGGCCCTCCCGTTGTCCAATGGTGTCTGTGACTATGGTCATATCACCCATTGGCTGCCCCAATGGTGAAGATTATCAAGTAATGTATACAAAACCCCACATACCGGCTGTAACTTGGTGATTACATATACTTAATCACAGTAATTATAACCTTTGAAAATAAACATGATTTTGAAAGTAATTTGATAAAAAGAGAATGACTAACTTTGCAGATTTAATTGAGCAGAGCCTAGCCTACTGATTAGCCTTTTTAACCTAATTAATAATATGCAAACAACTCGGTTAGTAACTTAATACAGCATTTACGATAACTCACGAGATTAAAACCTTCACAACGAATGACAAAGTGCGATACTTAAACATCCATCGAATTAACGACGAATGACAAAGCATAAACCCTAATGTGGGCAGCACTTAAACATCCATTGGATAGTTTAATCGATCGGACATTGAATCGTATCAGCAATCGAGTTATTACCCTGTATTGCGGCAGCACTTCGTGATTCGTGTGTGTTTTTAATAGTAATTCTACGATATCTCAGTGTGTGATTGGAATTTCTACGTCGTTTCAGTACTAGAAATCAAGTCCCAATGTCCAATATTTATAGCTAAATTTTGACCAGGCTTACGGACCGTAAGCCTCATCCCTTACGGTCCGTAAGGGGCACCTTTTCACTATAGGGTAGCCACGTCCTTGACTAGCCTTGCTGACTTGACTGATTCGAAAAATTTAATTTTGACAGCGTTTTATGTAGATAATCGTAACTAGGGTTTACCCCCCCCCCCCCCCTGAGTTTTAGGGGCCCTGATCCTGATTCTGATTGTTCTGAAAATTTTAGGGTTTGTGCAGAATCACTTGGGTTTCTCAATTAGGGTTTCCTATTGGATAAAATAATAAAATAAATAGGACTTTTAATGAGAGTTGTTACACAACCCATTCGGGTGGCAGCTCGATCGAGTGGCACCTCGATCGGGTGGCACCTCGATCGGCTGGCCACTCGATTGGAGTGATTCGCGTGACGAGTTTGCTGTTCCGATTCGTGGGTTGAGTGTTGCGATGCGATAGAGTTTCTTATCAAATTACTTTTAATCCCAACTACTATATCTAACATACAATCATCCTAATTAACTTACGTTTAGCGTTTTGCGATTCGATTGCGTTTGGTTTGCGATTGCGTTTCGATTGATCACCACAACATAAACATAAATAAACATGCACAAGTAACACATAAAGACATACACACGTAAAAACAATATCCAGAACGTGTAGTCCAAGTTGCGAGCGCGATTGCGATAAGCGAAAAGTGAATAAACATGCGATAGACATCGATTAAACCTCGATTAGTAATAGATACTCCACATAATACAACTAACGTAAAGCGTAAAAAGATTATCTACAAGTCAAAGAAGTCAAAACAAGAATTCAACAAGGAGTGACAGATCGCAATTAGCAATCTTGTCTTCCTTTGACTTCAATCTTGACTTTGACTTTGACTTTCGAAACACGGGGTGTTACAGTACCGACTTTTGGCGTTCCCGGTACCGGTTCACTACCGTTTTTACCTTCAAATACCGGTACCGTAACCGGTATTTTCGATATCAGCACTGATTCTGTATCGGTTGGCACCAAACTCATCCCTACCCCTGAAACTAAAAAAAAGAAAAAATTAAAAGTTGAAGAAAATCAACAAAAAAAAGTTGTACGATATCGTTGTTCTTACGGTAACCATGATCAGGGATGAGCAAATGGTACTGGGTAGCAGCACTGAATTTCCCGAACCAAAAGATTTCCAATATCAATTCGGCACCAACTTTTGGCGTTTTCTGTATTAGTGCCGGTTTTTACCTTCATATACTAATACCGAACAGGACCGTCCCGGTATTTTCGATACTAGTACTGGTTCGATACCGGTTGACACCAAGCTTATCCCAATCCCTGATATAAAAAAAGGATTAAAGTTAAAAAGTAAAGAAAATAACCATTATTATAATATTAAAATCACTATTTATTTCAATTCGTTTAGTAATATATAGTAATAATAATTGGCTTTAACTGATTTAAAATATGAGTTAGTGACCAATAATAAAACATATTGAAAATATAACCATTGACGCTTATTTTTTTTTTCTGAATGGAAAATTTAAATTACTGACGGAGCATTTGAGTATTATCATGCCACCAGCAGAATCATCCGATCATATCTATCTTTACTAGGCAATAATTAATGCCTATACTACAATTCAGAAAAAAAAAAAAAAAAAAAAAAAAAACTCAATAAATCTGAGAAAAACCCCTTTGTATGAATCAAACCAAGGATCTAATCGATCCTAAGTCTTATCTCAATCACAAAATAACCAGTAGGCTATAATGTCATGAGCTAACTATTAACACTTAGGCTAGAGGGTATGGTGATGGTCATCCCTTGGAGGATGATCCGCCACGTAGGCGCCACATCATAGTCTTCCCAAGGGTGGTCCATCCCACAAAACTAGAGGGTATGAGAGGATGATCCTACCCCACCACTTTTTTTTTATTTTTTTTTAATTTCTATGCCCTATGTACAAGTATTGAAGCCTAATGTACAAATCAGAAACAAAGGGGGCCCACCATGTTGGATCGTCCTGGACGTCCAATTCTTGACGTTGAAGACGGGGGGGGGGGGGGGGATGGGTTGACGCCGGCGCCGGACCGAGACAGGGTGGGGGGACGGGTCCATACCGTGAAGCCTTAGTAAGTCAAACCCAAACCCCGTTTTAGCATATTGGGTATTAAAGTTTTTAAACATAAATAGGTACAACATCTGAAATATACTTATGATTAAAAAAAAGAGTGTTAAATGCCATGAGCCATGAAATGACAAAACCGTGGTACAAAATCTTATGCACGACAGTCTTGAATTCATCTTGCTTCGTAATCAACAGTCTGCGTATGTTTATGAATGGTATGTTTGGGAGGCTACATAAATTGAGCTAAATTCAATAGGGTGGTGGTTCATTGGTAAAGTCGTAAAGGTAAAACCTTTAAACACCTTGGGAGGGGGAGGTCTTGTGTTCAAGTCTCACAGACGACAGGAATAAAAGAAATTTGCCGTTAAATTTTTTTTGACCTAAATTCATTTTTAATTTCTCATTTTCATATTGTTTCGTTCGGTTCGGTTTGATTTTAACAACCCATATCGCGAACTAAATCATTCAGTTTACTAGTACCTGTTTCTAAACAATACACTTAAAATCTAACTATTTACAAGTTTGGTTGTGTTACGTATTACAATTTTATGAGCCAAAGGTTTTTTTGCTTCCGTTATTTAACCCTTTAAACATTGTAACATAGTAACTTATACGTAATATAATTCTTAAATTTTTATTACTAATTATCTAATAATTTTTTTATCAAGCCATATAATAGTTAAAATGCGTATTTTCAAATGACGATCAAAAAACTAGTGTGTGGTTGAGTAGAAAAAGTTTATTTTATCTACGTTTTTTTGTATTATAAATAATTAATATGTTAAATGTAAATAGAAGAATATTATTATTGTAATAATATAATTATTTAAATAAAATGGTTAAATGAACTTTGATTTTGTTCGGATTAGTAAGCAGCATACATAGGATTTGTTTGTCTCTCAAGGTAAGTTGTCTATTTTGTTGCTTTTAGTTCTAAGGTTGTGTACACAATCCAAGTTCGCAATCAATTATATTAATATTTAATTGTTTTTTTTTTTTTGTCTTTTTCCTTATAAACAATAACTATAAATCATATTTATTTAATGTTTGTAGATTACCGTCTTAAAAGAACACCTAAAGACATAAGTGCATGTGATACAAAAGGATATAGAGGCATGGGATGAAACATTGTAGCCTAAACTGAAGTCGATGCAAGATGTGTGTCGAGTGACCATGGAAGACAATAATAAGGGATATAACCAAATATTTTTTTTACCGTGCAATTATACAATATTAAAAAAAGACAATAAGTAAATAAAGTAAACAAATACTTAATAGATTTGACATTTTCTTTTTATCATAGCTTGAAATCGTTCAATCACATCGTCATCTTTTACTTTATGAAAAAAATCCTTTTTGACCGCACAAACATGACATTGTTCAAAAAAATTCCGGGCCCATTCGATGGCGTAATCCGTCTTGATAATCTTCAATTTCGAAAAATATCTTTCAACGGTTGCGGTTGCAACCGGTAAAACCAAAGCTAGCTTCACTACCCGATAAACCAATGGACAAGAATTATGTGTTCCCATTTCAACCGTAAGACGCGCAAGATCACTTATTCTATTATATGGGCTTTATTAGTTATTACAATTTAGGCTTAATTATTACGCCCCGCTTGCGGTATGCTCATATAATGTATATATGCGTGGGCGCTCGGGGGGCAAAAGTGAAAGTGCACTAATTTTAACGTTATTTTACTAATTTCGTGAAAATAACGTTAAAAGAGGGGGACGGTTAATCATGCATCATGTGGTGGCGTTGATAGCCAAAAGACAAGGGGTGCATGCACTAATCGGCGTTTGTCTCAATTGCTGAGTGTTATGTGCCTTATGTCCAAGGCTTGATGCAAAACCACAATCGAGCCGGGGGTCTCATTGGAAGCAGTCTCTCTATTCCTACGGGGTAGAGGTAAGGCTGTCTACATCTCACCCTCCTCAGACCCTACCTTAGCTTTGCTATTGGTGGGATATACTGAGTATGATGATGATGATGATGAATTTAGGCTTAATTATCATAAAACCAATTATTTGGGCTTTGTTACTAAACAGGTTTTGGGCTTAATGAATAATATCAATTTCATAATTTTCTCTTAGGGGTATCCTCGTATATATTTTTGGGTATGCTATGTATAAAACCGAAAAATAATTATACTGCGAATACGAATACGGGGTTTAGCTGTAGCCCGTGCTACAGCTCATTCTACATTGGTTCCACCCCTGGAAGAAGGGTCGTGCTAAAAGTACGACCACCACCAAACGACGACACTCCCGCTACTTAGTTAGACTTCTCTTGGTATACAATTTTTATATAATTTTGTATTTAATTCTTAATTAGATTTTTTGTTTACGGTTGCTTTTATAATATTTGTACGTTTTATTTATATTTTCAGAAATCCGGCTCTTGGTATACAATTTTTATATAATTTTGTATTTAATTCTTAATTAGATTTTTTGTTTACGGTTGCTTTTATAATATTTGTACGTTTTATTTATATTTTCAGAAATCCGGAAATATATATATATATATATCTTTAAAAAATTATTTACTGCATGAAAATGTCATCGGCAACCTATGACGTCCATCAGTTAATCTCTCCGTCGATAAAAGCTCTTTGAGTTAATTACTGTTTTCGTCCCTGAGGTTTGTCAAAAATAACGGTTTCAGTCCATTAGTTTAAAAATTGCCATTTCAGTTCATTAGTTTCATTTTCGTAACCATTTCAGTCCACTAACTTAACTCCATCCATTTATTTTGTTAACTTTGAGTTAACTAACTAATTCAGGGACGGTTTGCGTCAGTTTTAGAAACACAGGGACTTAAGTGTAAACTCTAAAACATTAAAACAAAAAAATAGTAAATTCCAAAAAATCAAAAAAAAATCCAAAAAACCAAACAAATTCCAAAAAATTCTAAAAAATAATAAAAATTCTAAAAAATCATAAAAATTCTAAAAAATTCTAAAAAATCCAAAAAATCCGTTTCGACGCGAACTGTTTCGACCCGAACCGTTTCGACCCGAACCGTCCGTACCGTTTCGACCCGAACCGTTTCGAGCTGAACCGTTTCGACGCGAACCGTTTCGACCCGTACCGTTTCGAGCTGAACTGTTTCGACCCGTACCGTTTCGACCCGTACCGTTTCGAAGCCGTACCGTTTCAAGTCGTACCGTTTCGAACCGGACCGTGCCGTTTCGAACCGAACCCTTTCGAGCTGAACCGTTTCGAACCGAACCGTGCCGTATCGAACCGTACCGGTTCGGCTTCGAAACGGTTCGGGTCCAAAGGGTTCGGTTCGAAACGGTTCGCATCGAAACGGTACGGTTCGAAACGGTACAGCTCGAAACGGTTCGGTTCGAAACGGTTCAGCTCGAAACGGTTCGGTTCGATACGGCACGGTTCGGTTTGAAACGACACGGCTTGAAACAGTACGGGTCGAAACGGTTCGGCTCGAAACGGTTCGGCTTCGAAACGGTACGGGTCGAAACGGTTCGGCTCGAAACGGTACGGGTCGAAACGGTTCGCGTCGAAACGGTTCAGCTCGAAACGGTACGGACGGTTCAGCTCGGCACGGTTCGGGTCGAAACGGTACGGGTCGAAACGGTTCAGCTTGAAACGGTTCGGGTTCGAAACAGTTCGCGCCGAAACGGATTTTTTGGATTTTTTAGAATTTTTTAGAATTTTCTGATTTTTAAGAATTTTTATTATTTTTTAGAATTTTTTGGAATTTGTTTGGTTTTTTGGAATTTTTTTTATTTTTTGGAATTTACTATTTTTTTTGTTTTAATGTTTTAGAGTTTCCACTTAAGTCCCTGTGTTTCTAAAACTGACGCAAACCGTCCCTGAATTAGTTAGTTAACTCAAAGTTAACAAAATAAATGGATGGAGTTAAGTCAGTGGACTGAAATGGTTACGATAATGAAACTAATGGACTAAAATGGCAATTTTTAAACTAATGGACTGAAACCGTTATTTTTGACAAAACTCAGGGACGAAAACAGTAATTAACTCAAGCTCTTTTTTTATTTAGAGTTAATTGCCATTTTCGTCCCTGTGGTTTGGTCACTTTGGCCATTTCAGTCCATTTTTCAAAAATGCGCTATTTTCGTCCCCCACGTTCTGGAAAGGTGCCATTTCAGTCCAAAAATCATAACCCAGTTAAGTCAGTTAGTAAATAAGGACTGATTGTGTAAATTTGTAACATAAAGGACCATTTAAGTAAATATTAAACACCACCACCACTAGCCATGCCACCACCACCACTCCGCTGCCACCACCACCGCCACCACAGCCCTGCCACCACCACCACTCCGCTGCCACCACCACCGCCACCACAGCCCTGCCACCACCACCACTCCGCTGCCACCACCACCACCGCCACCGCCACCGCCACCACAGCCCTGCCACCACCACCACAGCCCTGCCACCACCACCACTCCGCTGCCACCACCACTCTCACAGATTATGAAGAAACACCCCTTATTCTTTTTCATTGTTTTCTGCATATTCTCCTACTTATCACACTCAACAAATTCTTCATTATGCCCCATAGATTTCAGTTATGTTAACACCTTTCCATCGGATGTTTCAGACTGCTCCACCACCGCAACCGCCACCGCGACGGAAAACTGCTGCTCATCTCTCCGTGGCCTCTTCCGCATCGGCCTCGCTCACCACCTCAAGAAAACTAAAACTTTCTATCTCCCAAACCCACAATCATCCGCTTCTTGCATCTCCGATTTCCAGTCCCGCCTCTCTTCAATCTCCGTAGCACACCCCTTCTCTACTTGCCACAGCTCCACCAATGAATTTGTTACAAGCCCATCAAACTGTGATGGGATTGTCACGTTATCAGATTGGGTTGATAGGATTGGTCCCAACACTGTGCTACAGGCCTCTTGTGACGGAGATCTTGCTGAGTTTTTAAGGTGTAGGTCTTGTCTTGAAGCACGTATGGATGTTAATTCTAACTTGGTATCATTGAGTCAAAACTCGAGTAAATGTTTGGCTTTTACTGCTCTATATGCTGCTGGAATAGTTAACAGTTCGACAGTCTCAGACTCTCAGGGCTGTGGTGGTGGTGGCAGGGCTGTGGTGGTGGTGGCAGGGCTGTGGTGGCGGTGGCGGTGGTGGTGGTGGCAGCGGAGTGGTGGTGGTGGCAGGGCTGTGGTGGCGGTGGTGGTGGTGGTGGCAGCGGAGTGGTGGTGGTGGCAGGGCTGTGGTGGCGGTGGTGGTGGCAGCGGAGTGGTGGTGGTGGCAGGGCTAGTGGTGGTGGTGTTTAATATTTACTTAAATGGTCCTTTATGTTACAAATTTACACAATCAGTCCTTATTTACTAACTGACTTAACTGGGTTATGATTTTTGGACTGAAATGACACCTTTCCAGAACGTGGGGGACGAAAATGGCGCATTTTTGAAAAATAGACTGAAATGGTCAAAGTGACCAAACCACAGGGACGAAAATGGCAGTTAACTCTTTTATTTATTTTGTAGTGGGTGGAGTTGCTAAACTTGTGGATTTATTTTTTTCCAAAATACTGTTGGTCAATGCAATTGTAAGGTTCCACGGTGTGGGGAACGTCCTCCTCCGTCCTGATCCGCACCAAAGCAAACACCATTCCCCCCGCCCCCTCCGGTTCGGCGTCCTCGTCGTCCTCATCTGGGCCTTGGCGACGTTCACAAAAAGACAAAATAAAGGGGGCAATGGCTAGTAAATGGCAACGGCTATGATGTGGGGTAAGATCATCCTCCAATTTCCAGTGTTTTAGTGTGTTGGATCATCCTCTATGGGACTATGATGTGGCGCCTACGTGGCGGATCATCCTCCACGGGAGGATGGTCACCATACCGCATAGCCTAAGACTACACGGTATAGGGGTCGTCCCCCTACCGTCTTTATCTGACGCCGGTCCAAACACCGCCCCCCGTCTTCGTCCTCTCCGTCGAGACGATGGAGCCCATTGGCGTAGCTTAGTGGGGGCGGCCGACCCCCCGAACTTTTCGCTCAGTAGTGGAGGGGTCAAGTTATTCTACAAAGGCTTCTAATTGTAAGAAGTGTAAGAAGGATTTATAGAGTGACAAGTGTTCAATAACCTAAAACTAAACCCACTACATCACCACCAAAAAGTTAAACACCCACCCCCACCCCACCCTACCACCACCCAAAAACCTAAACCCCCCCCCCCCCCCCACCACCCAAAAAAAACTATACCTCACCAAAAAAAAAAAAAAAAAACCAAAAAACCTAACCCCCCACCCCCTCGACAAAAAAAAAAAAAAAATTGGGTGGGTGATGTGGGGGGCGGGGGTTTAGGTTTTTGTTGGTGGTGGATGTTTAAAGTTTTTTTTTTTTTTTTTTTTGTAGTGGGGTTTTTTTGTGTAGTGGGTTTTTTTTAGGTTATTGGACACTTGTCACTCTATAAATCCTTCTTACACTTCTTACAATTAGGATCTTTTGTATTTGATCCTAATCCACGTTTTTACCCCCCCCCCCCCCCCCCCGTTTTTATAGAAATTTTTTGGTATATACATTTTCGACCCTCGATCGGAAATCTCAAGCTTCGCCACCGATGGAGCCGCTCCACAAGAAGACAAAAACCAGCCCTCCCCCTCTCTCACACACCTATACATACAATATATACATATACACTTTAGGTCCATTCGTCATTTCCATACCTCCATCCTCACACCCATCCTACGTGGCGGATCATCCATCCATCCTCTAAGAGAGGACTATGCATAGCCTAAGTTCAATTCCCATTTATCTTCCTCGACATTTAGCACACTTTTGCATTTATTGATATTAAAACTATGTTTTCTTTAGATGTTAGGGTACTGTACAAGTGTGCGTTTGCATGCATGTATTCTAGAACAGTTTAACCCTATATAAATGCAACATCATGCATTCATCTTCATATATATCATCTTCATCTGAGTTGAACAATATGACTTCTTTTACTAATTTTCTCTTTCTTTTTCTGGTCATTGGTTTTCTTGTTCGTACTCCGGCTGCTCGGAAATTGACTTCGGCGGGCCCTAAGCAGCCTTTTCAGGATGAGAAGGTGCCTTACTTTGGTGGCGGGCTTGGAGGCGGACGTGGATTCGATGGTGGTGGATTAGGAGGTGGTCCTGGATTTGGAAGTGGTGGTGGAAGAGGGTTTGGTGGAGGTTGGCTTGGTGGAGGAGGTGGTGGTGGTGGCGGAGGAGGGTTTGGTGGAGGAGGAGGGTTTGGTGGTGGAGTGGGAATTGGGCCCGGATTTGGAGGAGGAGCTGATGGTGGGTCTGGGATTGGAGGAGGAGCAGGAGATGATGGACTTGGTGATGGGTTTGGTGGAGGTCGACTTGGTGGCGGTGGCGGTGGTGGAGGAGGACTTGGTAATGGGTTTAGTAGTGGAGCTGGTAGTAGTGAAGGAGGTGGAGTTGGTGATGGTTCAAGTGGAGGTTTTGGTGGTGGACTGCCTTGAGTGCATGCATGCATGGCATAAATAAATAAGTACTATGCCCATGGCATGGTTGTGAGTTGATTGCTAGTGATCAACTTCTATGTTTTTATATTGTGGAAACCATAAATAAAAGATGCTTGTATGTTGTAACAAAGCATTGTTCTTTTGTTAGTGCTATAATTTCATGTGATCCATGCATTAACTTCCCACTAAATGCATGATAATGTCTATATATCTTGAATAAATAGGTTATCTTATGTGAGAATTAGTTATTATATATATACGAGTTAACGTTATCCGCGCGTTACGGCGGGATGTTGATTTTGAAAGTCATTAGTATCACTACATGAGATGCAAAAATTCTTTAGTTTTGCAATAAGTTATTATAACACGCAAAAATTCTTTAGTTTTGTAATGAGTTAATATAACCCGTGGGGTGGCGTGGGGCAAGGGGCATGGGGTTTCTTCATAGCGTGGGGCAATGGTTGATGATGTGGCGATATACGTATATATATATTTGCAAATGTTATATGTGTGTGCTAAACAAACATGGTTATGATAACGAAGAATTATTTTATTTTTTGTAATTAACGAGTTGACGTCAACCCGCGCGTTGCGACGGGATCTTAATTATGAATGTTTTTAACACCGGTGAATTTTATTTCCCAACTCTAACTACACATTCGCAAGACTTTCGATACTCACAGTTTCAAAACACAACGGAAAACCTAAATCCACAAAGGGTGCTTGAAGATCAAGATCAATACAAACTAAAATATCATAGTAAATTCGTCTTCTAAGTGTTGGTTCAGGTCCCTTTGATTACACACTCAAACTCACTCTCGACTGTGTATATGTAAAGATGATAACAGGAGTGAAAGAAATACAAAAACTAATGTATTCGAATTGGAGAAAAGGGTACACAAACTAACCTACTGACTACTCTATTTATAATAAACAAACAAGAAAAAACACATGCTAAACAATCCCACTAATTGCTGAATTTTAGAGCCACTCCAACAATTCCTAACTCACATATCTGTTGCAACAAAACCGGTCAACATTGACCACGTTATATTAACCAGAATATTCCCAAAATATTCTCCTCCATGCAACTTCTAAATCCCCACGTGAACCGTTGGAGTTTTAACTTGTAACATATGTGCTTGTAATCATTATGAACAGTTCTTTTATCAATAAAACAATGTTATTTGATCCCAATGTTTGTTTAGTTGTGTTTTACATTTTTCATGTTTTGACTTTTGCTCAATTTCAAACTCTATATCGCTTTCTGGAGAGTTATACGCAAACTGGTGCGTAAACGTAACCAGTTTAATGCGAAAAATACTCCGGAACATCAACATATACTTAACATACCTTAAATAACCTTTACATAACTTAGAAATAAGTTTTAAAGGCTTTGGTATGGTAAAAACAAGTTAATTCGCTTACAGGGACTAAACTTGACAAACTGCGAAAGTATGCCAATTTGAACGGTAAAGAACATTCCGGAGCATGACCATAAGTTAAACATACCATAAATATCCTTTGCCTATTCTGACTTTGCCTGAGGGCAATGATGATTTCGTCGTTTATTGCGATGCATCTAAATTGGGACTTGGCTGTGTTCTGATGCAAAGGAACAAAGTCATAGCATATGCATCGAGGCAGTTGAAGATACATGAGAAGAACTACACCACTCATGATCTTGAGTTGGGTGCAGTTGTCTTCGCTCTTAAGATCTGGAGACACTATTTGTACGGAACAACATGTGTGGTTTTCACGGACCACAAAAGTCTTCAGCATATCTTCAATCAGAAAGAACTCAACATGAGACAACGACGTTGGGTGGAGCTTTTAAACAACTATGACTGCGAAATTCGCTACCATCCCGGTAAGGCGAATGTCGTAGCCGATGCATTGAGTCGTAAGGAACGTACTAAGCTTCATTGTGTTCGTGTTCAATCTGTTATTCAAGCTCGATCCGATATCCAAGCCCGCATTTCTCAGGCTCAACAATCTTGTGTTTCACAATGTTTAATGGATAAGGAATTTCCCTATCACATAACACCTGATCTGGAACTGAAGGACAATGGATCGTAATACTTCATGGACCGTTTGTGGGTCCCAAGCCAAGATAACCTTCGCACCTTGCTTATGGATGAAGCCCATAAGTCTCGTTATTCTGTTCATCCTGGCTCAGATAAAATGTATAAGGATCTTCGTATTCAGTATTGGTGGCCTGGTATGAAGAAAGACATTGCCTTATACGTATCAAAATGTCTTACTTGTCTTAAGGTTAAGGCTGAACATCAATGTCCTTCGGGTTTATTGGTGCAACCAGAGATCCCAGTTTGGAAATGGGAAAACATTACTATGGATCTCATTACTAAACTTCCGCGCACAAAGAAAGGTCATGATGCCATCTGGGTAGTTGTTGATCGTCTTACTAAGTCAGCGCATTTCTTGCCAATCAGTGAGGATTTTCCTGCTGACAAACTTGCTAAAATCTATGTGGATGAAATTGTAGCTCGACATGGTGTTCCTTTGGACATCATTTCTGACAGAGATGCTCGTTTCACTTCTCATTTTTGGAGAACCATGCAATCTGCTATGGGGACCCAACTTAACCTGAGCACAGCTTATCATCCGCAAACGGATGGTCAATCTAAAAGAACAATCCAGACTCTGGAGGATATGCTTAGAGCTTGTGTGATCGACTTTGGTGGTAGTTGGGTTCACATCTTCCGTTAATTGAATTCTCCTACAACAACAGTTATCACACCAGCATCAAAATGGCTCCTTTCGAAGCTCTCTATGGTCGAAAATGTCGTTCACCAGTCTGCTGGAATGAGATCGGCGAGGCTCAGCTTACTGGACCTGCCCTCATTTTAGAGACAACTGACAAGATTAAGAAAGTTCGTGACAACCTTCAGACAGCTAGAAGCCGTCAAAAGATTTACGCGGACCCAAAACGCAAGCCCTTGGAATTTCAAGTCGGTGATCGAGTATTACTGAAGGTCTCACCTTGGAAAGGTGTGATCAGATTTGGAAAGAAAGGAAAACTTGCACCTAGATATGTTGGACCATTCAAGATTGTCGAAAGAATCGGTAAGGTAGCCTACAGACTTGAGTTACCTCCTGAACTTGGAAATGTTCATCCAACTTTTCATGTGTCCAATCTCAAGAGGTGTTTAGCTGATGAGAATCTCCACTTGATGAAATTTGTGTTGATAAAACACTGAAATTTGTTGACAAGCCTGTGGAAATCATGGAACGTGAAGTCAAGTGGCTTAAACGCAAGCGCATTCCTTTGGTCAAAGTCCGCTGGGAAGCTAAACGTGGACCCGAGTTTACTAGGGA
This sequence comes from Helianthus tuberosus, assembly GCA_030545235.1. NCBI lineage: Eukaryota > Viridiplantae > Streptophyta > Magnoliopsida > Asterales > Asteraceae > Helianthus > Helianthus tuberosus. Next base: position 36,530 of record JARYGA010054674.1, on the reverse strand, counting down.
ACGCGAAGATCAAATGAAGGCGAAGTGTTCGCATCTTTTCCCACGAGTTTCCTCTAAATAAATTTCAGGACGAAATTTCCACAAGTAGGGGAGACTGTAACATTTGTGCTTGTAATCATTATGAACAGTTCTTTTATCAATAAAACAATGTTATTTGATCCCAATGTCTTTTTAGTTGTGTTTTACATTTTTCATGTTTTGACTTTTGCTCAATTTCAAACTCTATATCGCTTTCTGGAGAGTTATACGCAAACTGGTGCGTAAACGTAACCAGTTTAATGCGAAAAATACTCCGGAACATCAACATATACTTAACATACCTTAAATAACCTTTACATAACTTAGAAATAAGTTGTAAAGGCTTTGGTATGGCAAAAACAAGTTAATTCGCTTACAGGGACTAAACTTGACAAACTGCGAAAGTATGCCAATTTGAACTGTAAAGAACATTCCAAAACATGACCATAAGTTAAACATACCATAAATATCCTTTACATAGCTTATAAATAGGCTTTGAGGGGTTCGGTGTGCTAAAATAAACTTTTGAGTCTTTCAGGGACTAAAAGCGTCAAAAAGTGCACAAGTTTGCACTTTTGCGCATAACTTACGTTCTGAATACATCCGGACATCCAAAAATTTATGTAAGCACTAAAATATTTTATTTTAGTGTTTGGCATAAGAAAAATCCATTCGTCACGCATTTTGGATCGTTTTTCGCGCTTATGCGCATTCCGTCGTAATTAAGCGAACATCGCGATCGTACGACCAAACGAACTGACATCCGACATATTTTTGAGCATGTTTCATGTCCACAATGTTTAGGCATTATTTTTAGGGCCTTAACGTTGGCTTAACGGGCCTTAAACGTGTCGGAAATGGCTTAAATACGTAACAGGGACCAAAACTGTCATTTATGAAAGTTGGTTTCTGACCAGTCAGGCCAGGCGGCCCGCGTAAAACCAGGGCTATCCTTTACGCGGCCCGCGTCAGACTCCCAGATCAGATAAGATCAATTAATCAGCAGATTACAGCTGTTAAGCTCCCAACCACACACCCACACTTGCCCTTTCAGTTCATGAGGGGCCATTTTTAGTCACCACAACATTCCAACAAGTGTACGCCTTAGATTCGATCACGGTTTCCAAGAAACGATCCTAACGGTTCGGGAAATCCTATAAATACCCACATCCCCCAACTTCAAAACCCACTAGAATCTGATTTGAGAAGCTCTAAGTTGAAACCTTTGTTTCATACCTGAGCTACTTGAATCAAGATTAGCATTCGGGGACCCTTCGTAAGTATTCCTTCGTTCTTTTATTGCTTTTCAAGTCCGAAAGTCAAACTGCATTGACCAGTTTATGGTCAATGCGGAGTTCGTTTGAACTTCGCAACGTGATTGTAATCACGATGGTTATAGTCCCTTGGGACTATGCCTACTGATTACCACGTTGTCTAGGGACGTAAGGGTAAGCGATCTAATAAATCGCTTATACCTTCGAACCCGACCCATTTGGTCGATCGTTAGGATCCGACCAAATACATTAGGTGACCATAGTAGGTAGGGAATAACCTTCCGAGGTTATACCTTATGGTCACGACGTTTAAGTAGTTGTATGATAGGTAGTTTATATGCCTTAGGTAAATTACCAAAATACCCCTTTGATGCCAAAATTCATTATAAACATATGTGACATAACTTTTGACATCTAAACTGATTTGGCGACAATATTAGGCATGTTAAGTCATATTCTACTTGTTATAGGACTAGTTAGGCGGTCCGAACGCGTTTTACGCGAACGACGCGTTAAAGTAGCATAAGCTACCTAAACGGGTCGTAATTGGTCGTAAGCACTTAGGTTAGGTTTCAATTAGTATGTAGGCTTTGTTAAACCATATTACATGAGTTATTATACTCGTTTGGTTTACGAACCCTCATTCTATCCAATCCTCTGATTTAGGTCCGGTTTATTAACATAGTTACCTATATTAGGTACCGTTTGATTTTCGTGATCTCTAGCATTGTTTGGTTGTTACTCAAGGACTACTAAGAAATCTCAAGTGAGTACATAGACCCCTCTTTTACTGTTTTCCAAACATTTTGGGGTGAAACACATGTGCCTACTTGTTACTTTCATGCTTTTCCAAGTTGTCATATCATATGCTTGTTATGTTCAATAGTACATTTATAGTACATGATTTCATTGTATTTATGCTATGTATGCCCATTGTGTGCATATTTAGTACATTGTTTTACATTACATTTCATGCTATGTATGCCCATTGTGTGCATATTTAGTACATTGTTTTACATTACATTTCATGCTATGTATGCCCATTGTGTGCATATTTAGTACATTGTTTTACATTACATTTCATGCTATGTATGCCCATTATGTGCATATTTAGTACATTGTTTTACATTACATTTCACGCTATGTATGTTCATTTGATTACATACTTAGTGCATTGTTTTCACATGTTTACATTTGGTATGACATTTGGTTTGTTCAAATGGGACAATATACATTCATTAACATTAGCTACGCCGTTCGTTAGTAGGTAGTGGTACCATAGGAATTGACAACTCCCGTTCCTGAATCCTAGGTATGTTTGGATGGAAGGAATGACCGAATTCGATACACATAACTTAGATAAACATTTAATTTGTTTAAGGGTTTATCGCCATAGTCTCAAGGCTTGGATGTATGCATTTTCACAATACCGCATAAATGTTTGTATCAGTATAGCATGCATCTGTTCCACAAAACATAACTTTGATTTAAACCATGTTTTACTTCAATACCTTGTTTTTGTGCATTTCACATATGGTTTAGTTGATATATTTCACTTACCATACATAATATTTTTGGGTACACATTACATGATCTACATTAAACATAAACATTTTGACATGATATACACATTTAGTGGTTTACATTGGACATAGACATTTCGACTTGGTTTACACATTAACACATGACAATTCATTTATACATAAACAATTTACATTGGTGGTTGGTTTGAGTAAGTGATTTGAGTAACGAGGCGTGTGTAATATGATACAAGCAAGGTGGATACGCCGCTGGTAATTCCTATAAATAAGTGTTTGTATGATATTACATGTCGTAGCGTTACTTAAATCATTTCAATATTTGACATATTACGTTTTACATAAACAACTTATTTTCACAAGACATTGATTTACAAAACAACTTATCTTATACAAACTCATTTTACTTGGTTATTCATTTAATCTTACATTATTCTCATATTTATACATATCATCGCTTTTTGAATGATTTACAAAACAAAACAACTTACAAGGTTCATGACTGACTTTTGTTAAACAAATTTTCCTAAACTTAAGTCATGAACCCTATTTTCACAAAACCTATGTATCTCACAGGCATTTTTATGCTGACGTACCTACTTTCACATGTGTTTTCAGGAGCTTTTGCATAGGATGATGATCGTGACACTAGGGCGGACATGTGCCTTAGAGACTTAAAATGAAGATAGACTTAGTTTCACTATGTTATGAACTCTTTATTTCCTGTTTAAAACAATGTAACTCTTATGTTGATAAATAAAATACAACTTTATATGCCATGGTTATGAAACAATTAATTCTGTTACAACACTCCCCGACGTTTTCTGCCACGTTTTGTATGTTATACGTGGTCGGGGTGTGACATAACTTATTTCATGCACCTAATTAATTTAACCAACTTCTAATTTCCATTAGCTACTGAGCCATTTGAACCTTGACACGACAACGGGCCGATCCGTAACTCGCAAACAAACCGAATAACCCAACAATCACCCCCTTAATCGGTTTGTTTACACCCGTCACTGCAGCACCGAATCACCTCGGTTTCGAACCACTATGACATCTAACGGACACCCGATCTTCCCCTCGATCACGTCCAATGTCTCGGTTCAACCCGAATAAAAAAAGCACAACGCCCGTAACATGTAATATGGCATCACGCTGGAAACATTCACTAACATCTTGACTCATCACGGATCAACGACCCACCCGGTCACATCCGAGTCACCCGATTTGAAATCCAACACCATAATGTTACACCGCGTTTTTTCTTTCTTTTCCAACAACCTTTTTCCGATCACCCTTGTTCAAGAGGCTCTCCACCGACAAAGAAAACAAGCCACCCGCTTCTTCCGTTTTCTCCTTGCCAAACGAGACGAATCCAAAGCCACCTGCTTTGACGGATCCATTCTGCCCGCTTTTCACGCACTACGCCGGTCTCCTCTTATCACAAACAATCCAATCAAGGTACCCGTTCTCACCATCTACTGTTATCACCGGTTGTATACCAGTTGCGCAAACCCGCAACTAACAATCGAACAGCCTTTTCAACGCCTTTAATCATGACTAACAGCTACGAGACACACCGGTGTTCACCCGTCACCCCCGTCATCCTAACCGGTACTCTCCGCACCACAACGACTGACACAAACCACCTCCCGGTCTCCGTCTTCTGCTGTATAACAGTCCCAAACCCTTCTTTTACGCCTGCCCTCCACCGACCGACACACCCGCCGGCGGCGGAGGCTTTCTCCAATCTTCTCGAGCCCTAGGCTCTGATACCAAATGTTGGTTCAGATCCCTTTGAATACACACTCAAACTCACTCTGTGTATATGTAAAGATGATAACAGGAGTGAAAGAAATACAAAAACTAATGTATTCGAATTGGAGAAAAGGGTACACAAACTAACCTACTGACTACTCTATTTATAATAAACAAACAAGAAAAAACACATGCTAAATAATCCCACTAATTGCTGAATTTTAGAGCCACTCCAACAATTCCCAACTCACAGATATGTTGCAACAAAACCGGTCAACATTGACCAAGTTATATTAACCAGAATATTCCCAAAATATTCTCCTCCATGCAACTTCTAAATCCCCACGTGAACCGTTGGAGTTTTAACTTATTTCATGCAACTAATTAATTTAACCAACTTCTAATTTCCATTAGCTACTGAGCCATTTGAACCTTGACACGACAACGTGCCGATCCGTAACTCGCAAACAAACCGAATAACCCAACAATCACCCCCTAAATCGGTTTGTTTACACCCGTCACTGCAGCACCGAATCACCTCGGTTTCGAACCACTATGACATCTAACGGACACCCGATCTTCCCCTCGATCACGTCCAATGTCTCGGTTCAACCCGAATAAAAAAAGCACAACGCCCGTAACATGTAATATGGCATCACGCTGGAAACGTTCACTAACATCTTGACTCATCACGGATCAACGACCCACCCGGTCACATCCGAGTCACCCGATTTGAACTCCAACACCAAAATGTTACACCGCGTTTTTTCTTTCTTTTCCAACAACCTTTTTCCGATCACCCTTGTTCAAGAGGCACCCCACCGACAAAGAAAACAAGCCACCCGCTTCTTCCGTTTTCTCCTTGCCAAACGAGACGAATCCAAAGCCACCTGCTTTGACGGATCCATTCTGCCCGCTTTTCACGCACTACGCCGGTCTCCTCTTATCACGAACAATCCAATCAAGGTACCCGTTCTCACCATCTACTGTTATCACCGGTTGTATACCAGTTGCGCAAACCCGCAACTAACAATCGAACAGCCCTTTCAACTCCTTTAATCATGACTAACAGCTACGAGACACACCGGTGTTCACCCGTCACCCTCGTCATCCTAACCGGTACTCTCCGCACCACAACGAATGACACGAACCACCTCCCGGTCTCCGTCTTCTTCTGTATAACAGTCCCAAACCCTTCTTTTACGCCTGCCCTCCACCGACCGACACACCTGCCGGCGGCGGAGGCTTTCTCCGATCTTCTCGAGCCCTAGGCTCTGATACCAGATATTGGTTCAGGTCCCTTTGATTACACACTCAAACTCACTCTCGACTGTGTATATGTAAAGATGATAACAGGAGTGAAAGAAATACAAAAACTAATGTATTCGAATTGGAGAAAAGGGTACACAAACTAACCTACTGACTACTCTATTTATAATAAACAAACAAGAAAAAACACATACTAAATAATCCCACTAATTGCTGAATTTTAGAGCCACTCCAACAATTCCCAACTCACAGATCTGTTGCAACAAAACCGGTCAACATTGACCAAGTTATATTAACCAGAATATTCCCAAAATATTCTCCTCCATGCAACTTCTAAATCCCCACGTGAATCGTTGGAGTTTTAACTTATTTCATGCAACTAATTAATTTAACCAACTTCTAATTTCCATTAGCTACTGAGCCATTTGAACCTTGACACGACAACGTGCCGATCCGTAACTCGCAAACAAACCGAATAACCCAACAATCACCCCCTTAATCAGAGTGTTTACACCCTTCACTGCAGCACCGAATCACCTCGGTTTCGAACCACTATGACATCTAACGGACACCCGATCTTCCCCTCGATCACGTCCAATGTCTCGGTTCAACCCGAATAAAAAAAGCACAACGCCCGTAACATGTAATATGGCATCACGCTTGAAACGTTCACTAACATCTTGACTCATCACGGATCAACGACCCACCTGGTCACATCCGAGTCACCCGATTTGAACTCCAACACCATAATGTTACACCGCGTTTTTTCTTTCTTTTCCAACAACCTTTTTCCGATCACCCTTGTTCAAGAGGCTCTCCACCGACAAAGAAAACAAGCCACCCGCTTCTTCCGTTTTCTCCTTGCCAAACGAGACTAATCTAAAGCCACCTACTTTGACGGATCCATTATGCCCGCTTTTCACGCACTACGTCGGTCTCCTCTTATCACGAACAATCCAATCAAGGTACCTGTTCTCACCATCTACTGTTATCACCGGTTGTATACCAGTTGCGCAAACCCGCAACTAACAATCGAACAACCCTTTCAACGCCTTTAATCATGACTAACAGCTACGAGACACACCTGTGTTCACCCGTCACCCCCGTCATCCTAACCGGTACTCTCCGCACCACAACGACTGACACGAACCACCTCCCGGTCTCCGTCTTCTGCTGTATAACAGTCCCAAACCCTTCTTTTACGCCTGCCCTCCATCGACCGACACGCCCGCCGGCGGCGGAGGCTTTCTCCGATCTTCTCGAGCCCTAGGCTCTGATACCAAATGTTGGTTCAGGTCCCTTTGATTACACACTCAAACTCACTCTCGACTGTGTATATGTAAAGATGATAACAGGAGTGAAAGAAATACAAAAACTAATGTATTCGAATTGGAGAAAAGGGTACACAAACTAACCTACTGACTACTCTATTTATAATAATCAAACAAGAAAAAACACATACTAAATAATCCCACTAATTGCTGAATTTTAGAGCCACTCCAACAATTCCCAACTCACAGATCTGTTGCAACAAAACCGGTCAACATTGACCAAGTTATATTAACCAGAATATTCCCAAAATATTCTCCTCCATGCAACTTCTAAATCCCCACATGAACCGTTGGAGTTTTAACTTATTTCATGCAACTAATTAATTTAACCAACTTCTAATTTCCATTAGCTACTGAGCCATTTGAACCTTGACACGACAACGTGCCGATCCGTAACTCGCAAACAAACCGAATAACCCAACAATCACCCCCTTAATCGGTTTGTTTACACCCGTCACTGCAGCACCGAATCACCTCGGTTTCGAACCACTATGACATCTAACGGACACCCGATCTTCCCCTCGATCACGTCCAATGTCTCGGTTCAACCCGAATAAAAAAAGCACAACGCCCGTAACATGTAATATGGCATCACGCTGGAAACGTTCACTAACATCTTGACTCATCACGGATCAACGACTCACCCGGTCACATCCGAGTCACCCGATTTGAACTCCAACACCAAAATGTTACACCGCGTTTTTTCTTTCTTTTCCAACAACCTTTTTCCGATCACCCTTGTTCAAGAGGCTCTCCACCGACAAAGAAAACAAGCCACCCGCTTCTTCCGTTTTCTCCTTGCCAAACGAGACGAATCCAAAGCCACCTGCTTTGACGGATCCATTCTGCCCGCTTTTCACGCACTACGCCGGTCTCCTCTTATCACGAACAATCCAATCAAGGTACCCGTTCTCACCATCTACTGTTATCACCGGTTGTATACCAGTTGCGCAAAGCCGCAACTAACAATCGAACAGCCCTTTCAACGCCTTTAATAATGACTAACAGCTACGAGACACACCGGTGTTCACCCGTCACCCCCGTCATCCTAACCGGTACTCTCCGCACCACAACGACTGACACGAACCACCTCCCGGTCTCCGTCTTCTGCTGTATAACAGTCCCAAACCCTTCTTTTACGCCTGCCCTCCACCGACCGACACACCCGCCGGCGGCGGAGGCTTTCTCCGATCTTCTCGAGCCCTAGGCTCTGATACCAAATGTTGGTTCAGGTCCCTTTGATTACACACTCAAACTCACTCTCGACTGTGTATATGTAAAGATGATAACAGGAGTGAAAGAAATACAAAAACTAATGTATTCGAATTGGAGAAAAGGGTACACAAACTAACCTACTAACTACTCTATTTATAATAAACAAACAAGAAAAAACACATACTAAATAATCCCACTAATTGCTGAATTTTAGAGCCACTCCAACAATTCCCAACTCACAGATCTGTTGCAACAAAACCGGTCAACATTGACCAAGTTATATTAACCAGAATATTCCCAAAATATTCTCCTCCATGTAACTTCTAAATCCCCACATGAACCGTTGGAGTTTTAACTTATTTCATGCAACTAATTAATTTAACCAACTTCTAATTTCCATTAGCTACTGAGCCATTTGAACCTTGACACGACAACGTGCCGATCCGTAACTCGCAAACAAACCGAATAACCCAACAATCACCCCCTTAATCGGTTTGTTTACACCCGTCACTGCAGCACCGAATCACCTCGGTTTCGAACCACTATGACATCTAACGGACACCCGATCTTCCCCTCGATCACGTCCAATGTCTCGGTTCAACCCGAATAAAAAAAGCACAACGCCCGTAACATGTAATATGGCATCACGCTGGAAACGTTCACTAACATCTTGACTCATCACGGATCAACGACCCACCCGGTCACATCCGAGTCACCCGATTTGAACTCCAACACCAAAATGTTACACCGCGTTTTTTCTTTCTTTTCCAACAACCTTTTTCCGATCACCCTAGTTCAAGAGGCTCTCCACCGACAAAGAAAACAAGCCACCCGCTTCTTCCGTTTTCTCCTTGCCAAACGAGACGAATCCAAAGCCACCTGCTTTGACGGATCCATTCTGCCCGCTTTTCACGCACTACGCCGGTCTCCTCTTATCACGAACAATCCAATCAAGGTACCCGTTCTCACCATCTACTGTTATCACCGGTTGTATACCAGTTGCGCAAAGTCGCAACTAACAATCGAACAGCCCTTTCAACGCCTTTAATAATGACTAACAGCTACGAGACACACCGGTGTTCACCCGTCACCCCCGTCATCCTAACCGGTACTCTCCGCACCACAACGACTGACACGAACCACCTCCCGGTCTCCGTCTTCTGCTGTATAACAGTCCCAAACCCTTCTTTTACGCCTGCCCTCCACCGACCGACACACCCGCCGGCGGCGGAGGCTTTCTCCGATCTTCTCGAGCCCTAGGCTCTGATACCAAATGTTGGTTCAGGTCCCTTTGATTACACACTCAAACTCACTCTCGACTGTGTATATGTAAAGATGATAACAGGAGTGAAAGAAATACAAAAACTAATGTATTCGAATTGGAGAAAAGGGTACACAAACTAACCTACTAACTACTCTATTTATAATAAACAAACAAGAAAAAACACATACTAAATAATCCCACTAATTGCTGAATTTTAGAGCCACTCCAACAATTCCCAACTCACAGATCTGTTGCAACAAAACCGGTCAACATTGACCAAGTTATATTAACCAGAATATTCCCAACATATTCTCCTCCATGCAACTTCTAAATCCCCACATGAACCGTTGGAGTTTTAACTTATTTCATGCAACTAATTAATTTAACCAACTTCTAATTTCCATTAGCTACTGAGCCATTTGAACCTTGACACGACAACGTGCCGATCCGTAACTCGCAAACAAACCGAATAACCCAACAATCACCCCCTTAATCGGTTTGTTTACACCCGTCACTGCAGCACCGAATCACCTCGGTTTCGAACCACTATGACATCTAACGGACACCCGATCTTCCCCTCGATCACGTCCAATGTCTCGGTTCAACCCGAATAAAAAAAGCACAACGCCCGTAACATGTAATATGGCATCACGCTGGAAACGTTCACTAACATCTTGACTCATCACGGATCAACGACCCACCCGGTCACATCCGAGTCACCCGATTTGAACTCCAACACCAAAATGTTACACCGCGTTTTTTCTTTCTTTTCCAACAACCTTTTTCCGATCACCCTTGTTCAAGAGGCTCTCCACCGACAAAGAAAACAAGCCACCCGCTTCTCCCGTTTTCTCCTTGCCAAACGAGACGAATCCAAAGCCACCTGCTTTGACGGATCCATTCTGCCCGCTTTTCACGCACTACGCCGGTCTCCTCTTATCACGAACAATCCAATCAAGGTACCCGTTCTCACCATCTACTGTTATCACCGGTTGTATACCAGTTGCGCAAAGCCGCAACTAACAATCGAACAGCCCTTTCAACGCCTTTAATAATGACTAACAGCTACGAGACACACCGGTGTTCACCCGTCACCCCCGTCATCCTAACCGGTACTCTCCGCACCACAACGACTGACACGAACCACCTCCCGGTCTCCGTCTTCTGCTGTATAACAGTCCCAAACCCTTCTTTTACGCCTGCCCTCCACCGACCGACACACCCGCCGGCGGCGGAGGCTTTCTCCGATCTTCTCGAGCCCTAGGCTCTGATACCAAATGTTGGTTCAGGTCCCTTTGATTACACACTCAAACTCACTCTCGACTGTGTATATGTAAAGATGATAACAGGAGTGAAAGAAATACAAAAACTAATGTATTCGAATTGGAGAAAAGGGTACACAAACTAACCTACTAACTACTCTATTTATAATAAACAAACAAGAAAAAACACATACTAAATAATCCCATTAATTGCTGAATTTTAGAGCCACTCCAACAATTCCCAACTCACAGATCTGTTGCAACAAAACCGGTCAACATTGACCAAGTTATATTCCCAAAATATTCTCCTCCATGCAACTTCTAAATCCCCACATGAACCGTCGGAGTTTTAACTTATTTCATGCAACTAATTAATTTAACCAACTTCTAATTTCCATTAGCTACTGAGCCATTTGAACCTTGACACGACAACGTGCCGATCCGTAACTCGCAAACAAACCGAATAACCCAACAATCACCCCCTTAATCGGTTTGTTTACACCCGTCACTGCAGCACCGAATCACCTCGGTTTTGAACCACTATGACATCTAACGGACACCCGATCTTCCCCTCGATCACGTCCAATGTCTTGGTTCAACCCGAATAAAAAAAGTACAACGCCCGTAACATGTAATATGGCATTACGCTGGAAACGTTCACTAACATCTTGACTCATCACGGATCAACGACCCACCCGGTCACATCCGAGTCACCCGATTTGAACTCCAACACCATAATGTTACACCGCGTTTTTTCTTTCTTTTCCAACAACCTTTTTCCGATCACCCTTGTTCAAGAGGCTTTCCACCGACAAAGAAAACAAGCCACCCGCTTCTTCCGTTTTCTCCTTGCCAAACAAGACGAATCCAAAGCCACCTGCTTTGAAGGATCCATTATGCCCGCTTTTCACGCACTACGCCGGTCTCCTCTTATCACGAACAATCCAATTAAGGTACCCGTTCTCACCATCTACTGTTATCACCGGTTGTATACCAGTTGCGCAAACCCGCAACTAACAATCGAACAGCCCTTTCAACGCCTTTAATCATGACTAACAGCTACGAGACACACCGGTGTTCACCCGTCACCCCCGTCATCCTAACCGGTACTCTCCGCACCACAACGACTGACACGAACCACCTCCCGGTCTCCGTCTTCTGCTGTATAACAGTCCCAAACCTTTCTTTTACGCCTGCCCTCCACCGACCGACACACCCGCCGTCGGCGGAGGCTTTCTCCGATCTTCTCGAGCCCTAGGCTCTGATACCCAATCTTGGTTCAGGTCCCTTTGATTACACACTTAAACTCACTCTCGACTGTGTATATGTAAAGATGATAACAGGAGTGAAAGAAATACAAAAACTAATGTATTCGAATTGGAGAAAAGGGTACACAAACTAACCTACTAACTACTCTATTTATAATAAACAAACAAGAAAAAACACATGCTAAATAATCCCACTAATTGCTAATTTTAGAGCCACTCCAACAATTCCCAACTCACAGATCTGTTGCAACAAAACCGGTCAACATTGACCAAGTTATATTAACCAGAATATTCCCAAAATATTCTCCTCCATGCAACTTCTAAATCCCCACGTGAACCGTTGGAGTTTTAACTTATTTCATGCAACTAATTAATTTAACCAACTTCTAATTTCCATTAGCTACTGAGCCATTTGAACCTTGACACGACAACGTGCCGATCCGTAACTCCCAAACAAACCGAATAACCCAACACTAAGTAGTTATTCAAGCCGCAAAGAGCAACTGATGGCGTTCATATCTCATTTATATATGCACAAAATTGACGATGAAAAGTGGAGAGGAAGTGAACGACATGGCTACTATTAAAAGAGAGAATAGCAGATGAGATATATAGTACGTAGGATTATTAGTTGCTTAAGAGGTTGGTTATACACATGCTTTTAGGGACTTGTACTGTTTGTTAAATTTAACCAAATTTTTAGAGGAAAAATCCAAAAAGATTTCGAATATTCGAAACTAATTTTCAATGTTTGACGGAACCCTAAACGCCGCCGCCTTGTATCCGCCACCTCTCTCTCTCTCTCTCTCTCTCTAGCGTACGTTGTCATACAAAACAAACAGATGAAGAAAGGTTTCAAAAACAAATGTTGCCAAAAGGGACATGGGGTGCATGGCATGTGGAAGGCTGACTCACAACTTCCGAGTGAATATCACCTTTTGTCCCTTTGTACATCTAATCTCTTAAACCCAATACCACCCTTTACTGGAACTATAAATGTAAGGGTGTGGGGGCGCTTTGCGGGGAGTCTAAGCGGGGAGTGGTTACCGCGCGGGGAGAGGTGCCGCCATCAAGGTTCAACGCATGGAGGGGATGGATTTGCGGTGAGAGGTTACCGCATGAGAGAGAGGAGAGAGAGAGGGGATGATTGGTTGTTAATGTGGGTCCATTCTTTTTCCACCAATCTTATTTTTTTCTTCTTTTTTTATAAAAAATAATTGTGTGAGTGGAGTGATGCCAACGTTTGAGTGCAAAATGGGGACTTAAGAGGGGAGTTGACGTGGCGCGTGCTGATTGGGTGTGTGTAAGAGAGGTCACTCCCCTAAGAGAGGAGTGCCCCTCTCACCCTAATATATGGCTAAAGAAGTCAAATAGACTTTAATCGATATAGGTTATGATATGGCAGCCAGTTTAATCAATTAACTCATTAAAAATCTGCCAACCCATTTACAACTTGTCAACTTGTTTGACACGGTTAGATAAACGGGTTATACTGATCATATTCAGGTTAAACAAATATAAATGTGCTTAGGTTAGGGTTCGTTTACAATACCGATTAAAATATGGGTCATGTCCGGTTTCACCAATTCAACCTGACATGAATGCCACCTCTATTCGTACCTGTTGGTGCTCCGCTAAGAACAACTGCTCAGGCCTACGCAGCACTTGATTGATTAATATCCACCTACAACATAGAAAAAGTGCAATCTAAATTACAGAAAAAGGAAACCTATCAAACTTCAAATCAACACTAAACACCATTTCGAGTGCGTAGATCAATATATACATATGTTTCATTTTCACAACTAAACAATAGAATTAGTTAATCAAAAGTTATACTTTATATAAAATGTATATAAGATTGAGATTCCAAGGCTTTAATTGAGTTTTTTTTAATTAAAAGAAATATAAATTTACACATCTGAAGACGTATGGTCCCAATTCCTTGCCCACATGGCAAGGACCATACCACTTTTTCCATCCTACGTGGCGCTGACATCAACGATACCATCCAGAAGCTTCTGGAAAATATGAAGGCAACACCAAAGATGCTCCATCCGACATAAAGGACAACACGTGTCACCAGTCATCAAGCGCCAGGTAGGCCTGCGACGAATCCAGGAGCAGTCCGACAACACCAGTACGACGTCTCCAAAATAAGCAAATGCAGGCGCGCCACGTGTACCACTACACTGACCACAGCAGAGGAGACCAAGGGGATATTCCCCTTGGTCGGACAGCTGGCGCGCGTCTATAGCTGACACCGCTGCTCCCTCCCTTCTTCACCCTCCGGCTATAAATAGGACCCTTCACCATCCAGGTTGATCATCTTGCCCTTTATACTCTCACACTTAGCACACACTGTTTACTCTCCCTCAGAACAGTACTTATTCTCACGCCAAAGCCTGGTTAAGAGGGAAACCCCCATATTCCCCTCTTAACGAGACTAACGGTGTTGCTGTTTTGCAGGAACCAAGTCGTTTTACGAGTAGGAAAAGAGGTTGAACCCACAGAAGAAATAACCCCACAGATTAACCTTGGTGTTAACCTGTGTTTCATCATTGGCGCCATCCGCTTTTAGCAAAAACCACTCTCATCTCTTTTTCTTTTCAAAAAACACTCGTCAAAATGGCTGAACAAAACCACCCGGCAGATGGAGACGTTTCTTCTTTTGAACTCATTTCGGACAACGTACACGTCCAAAGAGATCAAAGGAACGAAATTATCCAAGAAAGGCCGATGAACAACGAGTTTCCTAGTATCTTTGGAAGCACATCTAGGGTTGTTACTCAAAACACAACTGGTGCTACTTTCCAAACTCCACCTAGAATCATCACCCAGACCACAAACGGAGCTACTTTCCAACCTCCGTCGGAGGTAGTCCAACAAACACCTCCACTAGTACAAACACAGAGCCATGGAGCTGGTCCCTCAGCTCCATCAGACCAAGCACAACTGAACTTCTCTGCACTACTAGGGCTACCCGAAGGAAAAACTCTGGCTTCCTGGTATGCCCAACAAGTGGCGTCTATAAACCTTGTTTACACACAACTCAGTGCGCAGCAAGCTCTGCTTCAGGCACAAGCCCACCAGTCAGCATTTGTCACTCCACCGCAAAGGCCTTTGAGCGCGCCCATGCCTCAACAGACCAATGCATTCAACTTACGCCCTGAATCAGTACCTCCCCCACATGTCAGAAGGCCAAGCGCGCATGACACGCGCGATACGTACGGCGAGACAGAAAGTAATTATGTGCAGTATTCTCACCAACCAAAGAAGCCAATACAAAGTTGTTTAGGTCCGCGCAACATAAACGACGAATTTGAATATGACGACGAGACGAACACAGTGTTCAGCAGGCTGCCACCAGAGCACGAAGCGTACAAGCCCCGCAAGCGCGCAGGTTATGACCCAAAAGCAGAGCATAATTACACCTTGAGCTATCGTCCAGATGACATGGCTGAGAATTCAAAATTCATTCGAGAGATCGCCACGACTGCGATTGACAAAACGAAACTGCCACACAACGTGGGCAAATACAACGGGTTGACAGACCCAGACGATCACCTTCAAGTTTTTAACGGTGCTGGAGCAACAGGCGGATGGAGCTTACCGACTTGGTGCCATCTCTTCGCTCAAACCTTCATCGGTGCAGCGCGCGTCTGGTTTGACAGTTTGCCAAGATGAAAAATCAAGTCATGGGTCGATTTCCGAGAGAAGTTCCTTGCACACTTCTCTCAGCAACGACGACACACCAGAGACCCTGCCGATTGTTTAAACATATGGCGCAGAGACCACGAGAGCGTGGAAGATTTCATTACAAGATATAACAAAGAATGTTTGGAGATCGGTGATGTGGGCGAAAAGATGATGCGTGCACACTTCATGCGGGCAGTCAAGTGCGATGATTTAATCAAGCGCGTAAAAGGCAGAGACGGAGGACCCAAAGATTGGGAAACCTTCATTGAGGCAGCCAAAACTATCGCCTAGTCCGACAGACAGTTGACCGGTGACGACCACCGTCAGCGAAGCTACAACCATAACGACCGGCATAGTAAGAAAGGCAGAAGCCAACCATGGAAGGCATCCGGTCACAGAGAGAGAAGCCCGGTAAGAGAGGATGCGCGCCACACGATCAACCAAATAGCCCACCGGAAAGAAGTAAAACGAGAAAACAGGGAGAAACAGTGGACACCCCTCACGAAAACTCCTTCAGAAGTTTTGGCAACTGAGAACCACCAGTTCAAACCACCGTTACAAATGCGCAACAAAAGGGGCCAAGACCCGAATCTTTTCTGCGAGTTTCACAAAGACACGGGGCACTTAACTGACGATTGTTTCAGTTTAAATCAAGAAATTGAAAGGTCCTTAAGAGACGGAAAACTCACCCATTTGATAAAGGGCGGAAAGCGCGATTACCGTCAAATACAAAGAAGAGACGAAGGACCAGACAACAAGAAACTACGGAAGTTAGAAACCCACATGGTTCAAGGGGGTCCACGAAGGCCGAGGAAAAACTACAACAAGCGCGCGCAAGACGATTCATGGCGCGAGAAACAAGTCGTTTTCCCGGTCGTAAGAGGAGGCCCACGAGAAAGACGACCCATAGTCATCCCAGGTGTAATAGGGCATTACCAAACAGACTACATTTTTATCGACCCGGGGAGCACTGCGGATATCATATATGAACAGTGTTTTAATCAATTCGATCAGGAGGACAAGGCGCGCTTAGAACCAGTTGACTACCCGCTCACTGGTTTCTGCAATGAAGCCGTTTTTCCTCTAGGACAAATATCATTCCCAGTGTTGCTCTCGGACGGAAGAAACTCAAGAACAGAAGAAGTCACATTCATGGTGCTGCCAACACATTCAAGACATGATATTCTGCTGGGAAGAGAATCCCAAGGCGACTTCAGCATGATCTGCTCTGGCCCACACTCAGCTGTAGGATTCCCAACAGAAACAGGAGTGGCCATCATATATGCAAGCAAAGAAGTATTAGCAACAGATGAGCTCAGACATGCAAAAGCAAGTAAACCAGCGCCACGCGCGGAAGAAAAGAAATGGGTATTGAACAGCGCATACCCAGAACAAACAGTTACCTTAGGGCCTGCAATGTCCGATCTAACGCGCGTCGCGCTAAAGAAACTGTTGTTCCAAAACATGGATGTGTTCGCTTGGACACCGGCAGACATGGTAGGTGTTCCACGGCACATAGCTGAGCATCGATTAAACGTCTTGGAGGACGCAAAGCCGGTAGTGCATGCCAAGCGCCACTTGGGAGACATAAAGCACGACGCCATGAAAGAACAGGTGATAGAGCTGTTAAATGCTGGAATCATCAGAGAGGTCAGATATCAAACGTGGGTAGCAAGCCCAGTGATGGTCCAAAAGAACAACGGTAGCTGAAGAATGTGCGTAGACTACAAGGATCTGAATAAGGCATGTCCACGCGACTGTTACGCCTTACCAGACATTGATGAAAAGATCGATTCACTTGCCACATTCCGTTGGAAATGTTTCCTCGATTGCTACAAGGGGTACCACCAGGTACAAATGGCTGTGCAGGATGAAGACAAGACTGCGTTCCGCACACCAACAGGGCAATACTGTTACACCAAGATGCCCTTCGGTCTAAAGAACGCGGGCGCGACTTATCAGAGGCTCATGAATGAAACTTTCCACGATGCCATCAGCAAATACATCGAGGTATATATGGACGATCTAGTCATTATGAGCAAAGAAGAAAACACCATGCTGACAAACATCCAAAAGACGTTCGACACCTTGCGCGGAGTAAGTATCAAGCTGAACCCAGCAAAATGCTCCTTCGGCATGGAAGAGGGGAAATTCCTGGGCTTCATCGTCACGAAGGATGGCTTCAAGGTGAACCCTGATAAAATACAAGCAATTGAACGCATGCCTTCACCTTCGACGATCAAGGAGATGCAAAAATTGGCAGGGCGGTTGGCCGCACTTAACCGTTTCCTAGCCAACCACGCAGCCAAATCCTTCCCGTTTATAAAAACTCTCAGAAATTGCATGAAGAAAAGCCAATTTCAATGGACTCCGGAAGCCGAGAGCGCATTCCGCGAGATGAAAGATTGCCTCATCAAGTTGCCAACATTAACTGCACCAGTCAAGGGAGAACCTCTGGTGCTGTACTTATCCGCTTCCGACAGAGCAGTAGGAGCAGTGTTACTTGTTGATCGACAATGTGTCCAAACACAAGTCTACTATGTGTCATGAACCCTGACTGACCCAGAAACCCGGTACGCAATCATGGAGAAACTAGTACTCGAATTGATCCATGCATCCAGACGGCTGCGCTGGTACTTTGCCAATCACGTCATCCACGTGCTAATAAACTACAATATTGGCAATATCCTCGCAAGGCCAGAGATCTCAGGGAGACTAGCGAAGTGGGCAATAGAGCTCGGGGGTCATAATGTGGTTTTCAAGCCAAGACCGGCGATCAAAGGCCAAGTACTCGCAGACTTCATGACAGAGGTGCCAGACGATATGGATCGAGAATGTAAGGCGATGGAAAAAGCCGAAAAGCAGCAAGTAGAAGAACCATGGCTGTTATACACGGACGGCGCGTCTAATGAAGATGGCGCAGGTGCTGGGCTCCGGCTGGTGAGCCCTGACAAACATGAGTTCACCTACGCCATACGCCTGGATTTTAAAAGTACAAACAATGAAGCCGAATACGAAGCTTTCCTTGCTGGTTTAAGGTTGGCAATCAAAATGGGAATGCGACACATCGAGGCGCATGTAGATTCCATGCTGGTGGCCGGACAAATCAACGGGCAGTATGAAGCCAAAGGAGACACAATGGCACTCTACCTGAGTCAAGCAAAGACGCTGTTGCAAACCTTCTATTCCTACAAGGTGCACCACATTAATAGAAGTGAGAATAAACCAGCAGACGCGCTGAGTAAGCTTGCTTCTACAAGTTTCCAACACCTAGCAAAGGATGTGTGCATAGAGGTTTTGAGCAACCCGTCGGTGCCACTGAGAGAAGTAAGCGTCGTGCAACTAGGAACAACGTCTTGGATGGCTCTGATAATCGCGTACCTCCAATCCGGAATACTCCCGGAGAACAAAGCGGAGGCGAGGAAAATCCAGTACAATGCGGAACATTATCAGATGGCTGATGGGATTCTATACAGAAAATCATACCTCGGTCCCTTGTTAAGATGCGTTGATCCAGAAGACGCCAATTATTTGATCAGAGAAGTACACGAGGGAATTTGTGGTATACATGCCAGACCAAGAATGGTGGTGGCAAAGGTCATGAACGCAGGATATTACTGGCCCAGGATGCATTTGGATGCGGTTAATGAGTTGAGGAAACGCAGTGGGTGCCAAAGACATGCCCCCAAAACGATGCGCCCCAAGAATGACTTGGTACCAGTCACCACGGCATGGCCCTTTCAACAATGGGGAATCGACATGGTCGGACCTTTCCCCGAAGCCCCAGGAGCTGTCAAATTCATAATAGTCGCAGTCGACTATTTCACCAAATGGGTAGAGGCAAAGGCCCTCGCATCAACCACAGCCACCGTTGTCAAAAAATTCATTTGGGAACAAATCATGTGTCGTTTTGGATTACCCCTCAAAATCATCACTGACAACGGAACCAACTTTGCCGAAGACAATCTTCAACAGTGGTTTAAAGAACTACACATTGAGCATACCTTCTCCTCGGTCGCGCACCCGCAGGGGAATGGTCAAGTTGAAGCCGTCAACAAGAGTATCGTCGATGGAATCAAGGCAAGGTTAGGAGAGAAAAGAAGAGGTTGGGTGGACGAACTGCCCAGCATCTTGTGGGCCCACAGGACGATGCCCAAAACAAGCAACGGAGAAACACCGTTTAGCTTGGTTTATGGGTCAGAGGCAGTAATACCAGCGGAGATAGGACTGCCGTCACCTCGAATGCTCTCAATGAACATGATCAACAATGAAGAAGAGAGGAGGATCGACCTTGACCTCCTAGAAGAAAGGAGAGAAATGGCGGCAATCAATGAAGCCAAGTACAAAACGAAGCTGGAAAAATATTACAACTCTAAAGTCCGAGTCTGCACCTTCAATCCGGGAGAATACGTCCTCAGAGACAACGAAGCTTCGAATGCTGAAAAACCCAGAAAATTGGCTCCCAAGTGGGAAGGCCCGTATGTTATCGACACAGTACTCGGAAAGGGAGCCTACAAGCTACGCACCATCGACAACAAAGAGGTTCCACGAACTTGGAACGCTCAACAGCTGAGAAAGTGTTACTTGTAAAAAGCTTATGTAACTGCAACGGCTGAATCGCCAACACCTTTATAGAAATGCAAGAAGTGTTTGGCTATTTTTTCTATCATGCAAATTTCCTGTCACAACTGCATATATTACTTTGGGTATACACGAAAACATCAATGGCTCGACCATTAGGAAACGTTGTAGACCTCCAAGGCCTGTCACAAACAAGTACAAGGCCGGGTCAGATACACAACTAAAGCCTAACAAACGCCAAACAAACACTTCGTGCCTACATAAACACGAAAGCATCAAACCCAGGATAAACAAACATTGTAAGAACCCCCAAGGCTGAGCACAGCTGGGTCCACACAATAACCTGTGATTCGATCACTTCGAATTCAAGAATCAACCTGCGCACGTAAATGACAGAATAAAACGTTGTAATAAACACAACACAACCTGTCAGCGCCATCATTCATTCGTGATACCTGAATCAAAGTAATTATACATGCACATATTATGACGATAACAAAATTCGCATAAAAACAAACAACTATTAGCATAACAAATATCAAAGCATAGCCAAATATCCACAGGCATAACAAGAGAGTTAACATTGTTCATGCAATTGTCAAAATACAAGACCAACCAAGGTCATACGTGGCGCGCAGGCCGGAGTCCCTCATTCGGGATGACTGGGCCCAGCACCTCCAGCCGCACCACCCTCATCGCCAAGCGCTTTTTTCAATAGCACGACACCATCAGATCTTCGAGCCAATTTCTTCGCGGCCTTAACCACAGCAAACTCCAAAGACGAAAACTCTTGTCTTTTCGCGGCATAAGCAGCGCCACAATCCTCCTTCCATAACTCGAAGTGATGTTCTTTTTCCTTATTAATGGCCGCAACCCTACCTTCGTTATACCCATCCTTACGCCCGCTACTGTAACCGGCTTGCCCCAACTCAAACATATAATTGGCAAGCTCGTGGGAATTGACGATGCGATCAGCAATCTACGAAGAAACACACAAGTAAGAGAAACAGTTCACGAAAGTCACAAAATAAGGTAAAAGAAGTTACCAAAGGCACCGCGCGCGAGAGCAACCACTTGCAATCAGCTGCCGCTTCCTCGGCAAGGACTTCAGAGGCGTTGCACTCAACGGTTTTCTCTTGAAGAAGACGTTCAGTAGTCTCATACTGCCTCGCAAGCTCCTCTAGCTTAGCTATACGATCAATGTACTCCTTCTCCTTTTTCTCAAACGCGACGCGCGCCCTTTGAGCTTCCTCAGCAAGCTCAGTCTTCTCACCAGACAAACGTACAACCGTGTCACGTTGAGTTTTCAGCTCTGCATTGGTACGCTCACACGCAGCCTCCTAGTTCTTCTGCTTATCAGTGTTGATTTGCTTCTCTTGGGCGAGTTTCTCCTCTGCATCAGCTAACCTCCATACCAACCCCTTATTCTCAGCGTTGAATTTCTCTTTCTCTTCCGCAAATAGTTTCTTCTCATTTTCAAACTCGAGAGTGTCTTCCCCCATCAGCTTCCACTCACGGACAATTTCCTGTGAAGTGGACCAGAAGTTAACCCCGGCTTGAACATGATCATCTAAGAGTTCTAACCGGCGGCGCCTCTTCTGAAATAATGTTTCAGCTGGGGGGAGGGACAGAGAGAAAAACTCATGGCAATTGTCAAGGTCGTTCATCCGGGAGCCCTGAGTTAAGCGCCAGCGAGGTGCATGGGGCAGATCATCGCATGCTGGATTATGGGTGTCCCAAGAACCACCCCGAGCATACTCAACCTCAGGACTCCGGACTACCCCAGAGGTTGCACCACCACCATCACCCGGTGGGCGTTTTGTATACACCGTTTGATGAGGAGTAGTTTCACTTATCTCCACTTCAACTTCGACATTCTTACCACGATCACCACCAGCAGCACCGCCCGCATCACCACCTGTACCACCACCTTCTCCAACATGCTCAACATTCACATCTTCTTTTTTCTTCCCGTCAGGAGTATCATGAGGGGGAGACAACCCAAATGTCCTCGACGGCGGAGATTCTGGATGAAAAATCTTGGAAATGTCAATCTTGTGTCCACTCTTGGCTGTTTTGGCACCTGCTCCGAAACGAGCAGCACATTCAGAGCAAAGGAGGACAAACAAGCAAAAAATGTAAGACAAGTTAGAAAAAGATAAAACGAATACCAGAAGCTTCAAAAATCTTCTGCAACAAATCCCCAGGTCTCTCAGCAAAAATACCCATGTCAATCTACGATTCAGAAGGGGCGGGGGGATCCTCCTTTTGAAGCTTATTTTTTTTCGAAGCAAGCATAGCAGCAGCCTGCTCGTCAAGTTTTCGCTTTTTATCCTCAAAGGCCCTTTTCTGCATCATCTCTGTTAGAGTTGCACGGTCCTCAGGGTCTGACTCAGGACGTTTCTCTCTAACTCCTAAATCGGGCAACGTATCAGAAACGTCAACATAATCAAGGATACGATGAGTATGAAGTCGCTTACGAGGTGGCTCAGTGGCAGTTTCTTCAACCTTTTTCCCCTTCCCTTCCGGCTTGTCAGCTTTCGCCTTTCTCCTCGTCTCCAACGGGTCAGCAGTTTCGACTGGAACCTCCAAATCATCACCAACAGGCTCGTTCACCGGCTCATGCACAACCCCCTGCGCCGGACCTGCACGCGCGGAACGAGAGGTTAGGTCTTCAAAAGATCTGCCAGACCCATCACTCGAGAGAACGATAACTTCCTCTCGAATGGAATCAAATGCATCATCATCATTCTCACTATCTTCACCTAAGACAGTGTTAACGAAAGCGGTAAAACTCTCATCGTTCGGATGCAGAAAACGGCCACGGATCTGATCCAACCAGGGTCGTTTATCAGGTTTTTGTATCGCCTCAACCATTGCACCCGGCGCCTTAAGATCCAAAACGTTCAACAACGTGAAACCTACTGCAAAAAACGCGGAGATAAAGAACAATACAAAAATAATACAACGTACACATACAAAAGAGAGAAAAAAGGATATGGAGAAAAACGTACACTTGCCGTCATAACCATAAACCGGAACCCCCAACGGATGTTTAGGAACCCACTTCATGCTCATACCAGCACCCACCAACGCCATCTCCTCAAGCTGGATTATTGGAGTAGCTTTACGAGTCAACTTCTTATACCAACCTTGGTCAGCAAAATCTGCAACCACATCAACCTTGGGGATACCCTCACCCACTGACCTGTAATGCATATCCACAGGAACAACACCCCGGCGAATATAAAAAAACTTTTGTTTCCAGTCATGTAGACTCTTCAACGACACAGAGCAAACTGGAGAAACGCCGGTACGAGCACTAAAGGAGTAGAAACCATTCGTATACGAAACAGTATAGAAGACGTTGAACATCTCAAACGTCGGATCCAAACGGTTAGCCATACAAACGAACTCGAAGTGAGTAATACGAGGAAGCCCGATGGCATTGATCTGAGATATGTGGAGACCATAACCCCTCAGCACGTCAGCAGTGAATCGAGACATCGGAAGCCTGAAGTTGCCTTCCCGGAAGAAAGCAGCGTACAAGGTCATATACCCGGGAGGAGCATCCATGGCGGCAGAACCAGAAATAGGGTACTGAGCACCCCACTCAGGGAGAAAACCCATCTCCCTTACCAAGTTGTGGAATTCTTCCTCTTTCCACCCTATTACCGCCTGCTCCGGGCCTGGCGGAGTTTTTCCTTTGTTCCTCCTTTTTCTCGAAGAAGGATTTGAAGAAGACATTTCAAGAAAACAAACAATAATCCAGATGAACCCAAGAGAAGAAGAAAGAAAATGGAGGAAGATGAGAGAAACCCGGAATTCAAATTTTGAAGAGTGTTGAAAAAGGAGAAGATCACCGGATACTTATACCCATCGCATTTAATGCGATGGGTAGTGGGCCGTCAGAATACAAAAGGACAACCAACGGGGAGAAAACACGTCAGAGGAGAGAGAAGACGCCGCCTCTTTTTTCGGAAACGTGGGTAACAGACGCCTGCCATCATGACATAAAGTAACTGACATGACTGAAAAGGCGCCTGTTCACCTGACACCAGACAGTCACACCAGTCACTCCTTCCCAAGACAACAAAGCTTCTTCCTGAAGACAACTTTTTTAAAGTGCCAAAACCCATGCGCGGTACGCCATGCGTCCATTTGGCTCAACTTTTTAAGGTGCCAAAACCCATGCACGGTACGCCATGCTTCCATTTGGCTCAACTTTTTTAAAGTGCCAAAACCCATGCGCGGTACGCCATGCGTCCATTTGGCTCAACTTTTTAAGGTGCCAAAACCCATGCGCGGTACGCCATGCTTCCATTTGGCTCAACTTTTATAAAGTGCCAAAACCCATGCGCGGTACGCCATGCGTCCATTTGGCTCAACTTTATAAAGTGCCAAAACCCATGCGCGGTATGCCATGCGTCCATTTGGCTCACTTTCGCAAGGAGCTAAAACTCATGCGCCATGCGTCCATTTGGCTCACTTTTGCAAGGAGTCAAAACCCATGCGTCGTGCGCTCTGCGTCCACTTGGCTCACTTTCACAAAGAATCAAAAACCATACTCCCATCATGCGCAAACGCCTTAAGCCTCTCACAACAAACGTCTTAAAGAAAAACACTACCTTCATAAGTCCAGAATCCCTCCTAGACGATCAACTCAACTAGAAGGCACACTGGACTGGGGGGACTTGAAGAGGTATGGTCCCAATTCCTTGCCCACATGGCAAGGACCATACCACTTTTTCCATCCTACGTGGCGCTGACATCAACGATACCATCCAGAAGCTTCCAAAAGCTTCTGGAAAATATGAAGGCAACACCAAAGATGCTCCATCCGACATAAAGGACAACACGTGTCACCAGTCATCAAGCGCCAGGTAGGCCTGCGACGAATCCAGGAGCAGTCCGACAACGCCAGTACGACGTCTCCAAAATAAGCAAATGCAGGCGTGCCACGTGTACCACTACACTGACCACAGCAGAGGAGACCAAGGGGATATTCCCCTTGGTCGGACAGCTGGCGCGCGTCTACAGCTGGCACCGTTGCTCCTTCCCTTCTTCACCCTCCAGCTATAAATAGGACCCTTCACCATCCAGGTTGATCATCTTGCCCTCTATACTCTCACACTTAACACACACTGTTTACTCTCCCTCAGAACAATACTTATTCTCACGCCGGAGCCTGGTTAAGAGGGAAACCCCCATATTCCCCTCTTAACGAGACTAACGGTGTTGCTGTTTTGCAGGAACCAAGTCGTTTTACGAGTAGGAAAAGAGGTTGAACCCACAGAAGAAATAACCCCACAGATTAACCTTGGTGTTAACCTGTGTTTCATCATTGATGGCATCAGATGTTAAAGCAATTTCTTTCGCATGCCCCTTCTTTATAGAATTAAACATTAGCCATAGCAAAAGGCTTTTGTAACCAAAACAGTAAACCAAAAAACAATATTTGCCCATATATTATCATATTAGTTGAATGTGTACCGAGGTCTCACAGCAAATCCATATGCAAATGCAATAAAGAAATAAGCATGCATAAGCAAAAGACAAAATCATTTACTTTCTCTTAAACCAACAATAAAATCATATTTGACAGTCAGATTTGTCTAATTGAGGATTGATTCTACTTTGTGAATTCTAATGATTAGCGCATACACAGAGATGTCACAAAAAGGAATAAACCGTATGTATAGGCAATTCTGCACATGTTTCACCATGATTACATTTCAATG
Source organism: Helianthus tuberosus (assembly GCA_030545235.1). Taxonomy (NCBI): domain Eukaryota; kingdom Viridiplantae; phylum Streptophyta; class Magnoliopsida; order Asterales; family Asteraceae; genus Helianthus; species Helianthus tuberosus. The sequence continues at coordinate 10,306 of JARYGA010054674.1, read as the reverse complement.
TTAAACTTTATTATCTATAGTGCATTCAAACGTTTCTCTTCTAGATCCGCCAATATCGAGTAGAGCATTGTTTGAAGATCGAGTAGATCTTTAAGCAAACCGCCGCTGCATCGTTTGAAGGTCTACCCGAAACGTCATGGTGAAGATTATGGACGATGGGGAACGGTGTGTACCATCGTGATAGAAGGACCGTGTGTCCATGGTGTGGCAACCTTTTGAATAATCACCTCATGTGATTTAGCAAACCATAACATCCATTTGAAGATCATTATCCATGATTGTTGGTTGTTTGATCAAACCATATAAGAAGGCCCTGTGCTTGTGTTACGTGGGCCGCGAGAGGACCAGACTCAGCAACTATATAAGAAGGCCATCGGGTTTCATTCAGAATTCGTTCAAAATCGATTTCTTTCTCTCAAATTCTGATATAGGCTTTATTAAGCGGGTATTACACCCCCCCCTAAATAGCGAAGTTCTGCTCCGTTGTAAGTATTATAACCCCTGGATACGTTTTAGATACGCTGCCCGATTGATCTAGGGTTCCGTAACGGCTGTCGTGGTTCTGCCCGACGTAGTCGTTGGAATACCGTCTCGGGGAGGGTATTACTAATGTTAAAATGGGTTATTATACTAACACGTGTACATTTGTGTAAATTATAGATAATTCTCAGGAAACCCTTACGGAAAATCTAAGAAAGCAATGTGAGTTTATCCTCTTTTTTTGTAAATCTTTTAGTAACTATTTTACAAAACCTTAAATGTTTTACAACGCGATTAAGCAGTGATTGAGTCTTTGTAGTTCTTCAATTACTGCCGGTATGTTGGGGTTTTGTATACAAAATTTACTACACTGTGAGTAGTAAGTCGGGATGACAACACGTTACCATTGGACGACGAGTTAGCCAATGTGTAATATGACCCACCAGTTAGGATTGACAGTACTGAATGAGTAATTGTGTAGAAATAAACATTGTAATCGCCCTCAATACTGTTTAAATTAAATTAATGTTTCTTGATTAAATTGGGATTCACTCACCAGTATTTTCCACTGACAAATGTTTTTAAAACGCGTTTCAGGTAACACAATGTGACAACCAATTAGTAAAAAGCCAGCTGGAGAGCACTGACGGCTTGGAAAAATGTGGCTATAAAAGTTACCTAAAATACGATGTTTTAAATTCAATAAAGTAGGGTTTATCCCTATAAACATGTTGTAATAAGAAACTTGGGTTTTACCCATGTGATTATTAAAATAAAATGTGGTGGTTTTACTCTGATAAACATTTCCTAACTACGGTCCTGATAAAATTTCCGCTGCCAAATTAGTAAATATTGATACCACCGCCACTGAGTTCGCGGCCGCCCGTTCCCGGGACAGATAAGGGATCGGGGGTTATGACAGTAAATTGAAACAAGACTAATTTGACATCATCGGCCGAAAATCCTTGACTCCCAAGAGTATTACAAATCGAGTCATAGGCCTCCAAATGAGTAAGGTTCCTCCGTTGCTAGACCCTTATATTTCGGCAAACTTTGCAATGAATTGGTTCTCCCTTCAAAAGTTCTTCCTTGATTGTTGTGAGGAATAACTACCGGTGAAGGATTGTGAGTAATCACCGGCCTAAAATGCGCTTCAATGCCCCTCACATGTTCTCTAAGATGTCTTCTTGGTACACCCAACCGACCCCTTGGACGAATAGGACACATTGGTCTTTGTATAGACCCTTGTGGTGCAAATGGTGGTTGAAACTGTTGTTGTGGCATCGATGGGTGTTGAATTGGCCTTTGGAATTGCGGTTGTACATTTTGTGGACGAACTTGTTGCAATGGCATAGGACGTTGCAATTGTGGCCCTTGTGGCCTTGGCCGAATATGTTGTGGTATAAGTTGTTGTGGAACTCCACCAACACTTGGCATTCCTTGAGTTTGGCCTTGTATATAAGCAAACTCCCCTTGATCTCCATCACCCCCATATGCATAACCGTCTTCATCATAACCCTCAAAATCTTCATACCCCTCATCATATCCCTCTCCCCCTATACCCGAAGATTGCCCAAATGGAAGAGTCGAATATTGAAAACCCGACTGGTTCAATGGTCTAAATGTAGAGGTAGCATGGACAATGGTTGAGTTTGGTGCTATTGTATAGTTTGAGTATGATTGACCCGCACCTGGGAAGAAATGAGTGAGAGGTGGAATTATAGTAGAAGGGCTAAAAGTAAGTGTCGGCTCTTCTTGAGTGGTAATGGGTTGGGTGGTGTTGGTTGGTGTAACATCATGAGGTTGAGTAGGATCGGTCGTGGTGTTTGGAATGGTGGTATTTGGTAAAGGTTGAGTGGATGATGGTATGAATGGTGGTATAACTTCACCCGTAGTGGGTGGTGGTGGCGGTGGATCCATGTATCTCAGTGGTGTAATTGGTGTTGTTGGTGTTGTTGGTGATCCGCTTATTCTGTTTTCCCTTAGCAAAATTATGTTTCCTCTTAAAGTTCGCTCAATTTTCGGATCAAATGCCAATAGTGATAGCTTATGAGAGCTTCTAGTACGCATGCACCTGTAAGTACCTGCACACTAACACACCCAGCGTAAATCAGAAAAATAACAAACTTAAAAAGAACAAAAATAACACACGTTGCGCACTACTCCCCGGCAACGGCGCCAAAATTTAATTATGACGAGAACTTCAATTAATTAAAAGTGTTAGACAACCAAATTATAGAATCTTGGATTATTTATGTGAAGATTTGGAAGTAACCTATAGATACTAAGTGAATCTATGACAAATCGAAATAAATATGGATAATATATCTTAAACAATCTTTTCTTTACCCTCCATAGTCATCGAGTTTCTTTAAGAAGAAAAATAGGTTGTTTTTTAGGGTCAAAAATCAATAACTAAAACTTTTAGTAATAGTTGCATGTGTCGAGAAGATAAAGAACCATTTGGTTCAAGTTGACACGTTTGAGATAACAATCCAGTTTACACTTTTTAGGTTATATTATTAGATGGCGAGTGACTAGCGGGTGATGTTTGTTGGTGACAAACAATTTCTTGAATACATTTATTAATAATTTAATAGTGGTTTTGAGATCATTCGCCGAGTATATATAATTATGAAGTTTGGTAATAATGCTTAAAATATAACTTTTTAATGAGTTTACACGTAATACTTTCATATGTATCTATAATCTATATCTATAATCTATAATCTATAATACTATATAAAGCATGATGGCATATGAAAAGGTAGTTAAAATCCCTAATATTTTACCTTTTTCTTCCCATTAGGTTGTGGGGTATGGGATGGGGGTTTGGGCGTGGGTTGGGGGAAAACGCCCAAGCCACCACCCCGGGTGGGCTTGGGTTGGGGCGTGGCCCTTGGGGCTTGGGTTTCAAGCCGGGCGTGGGGCGGGGGTGACATCCTAGCTGGCTGTCTTCTATTCGCTGACCATTTTTTGTAATTTTTTTTAATAATCTGCCACGCGGTGCACCCAACCCAAGCCCAACCCACGCCCCGCGGACACATCACTAGACGGTGGGGGGCTCCCATTCCACGTGTCAACAAATGCCCGACCCAAGCCCCACCATACCCCACGGCCTTATACCCCTCTTAACCTTCTTTCATCACTTCTAACCTTTGATCAAACTGAAACCGTCTAAATTCATAATCACCTTCTTCAATGCGCAATTCAATTCATACAACCCCTCCGACTTCACTTTAATCCAACCTAATTGACACCAGCCTTCAATTCGGCAAACCACAGGGAAATCAAGCAAACTGGACTTCAATTTATTCAATGGAGCATGCCTTCAATTCGATTTCGGTATTCAAGAAGTAATCTCATCACCCCTTGTCTTTTTAATCCCATCCACTGGTTGTTCATGCCATATTTTGAGTTGAACTCGAACAAAACACAACAATAACCGGAATATCTGAAGCCACCAGCTATGGAGTCTGTGCTCTCTTTCTATTTGCCACCGTGTTTGATTCTTTCATCTCAACATCCCAACGCAGGTAACTCTAATTTCAATCGTTAGGGTTTTGATTGATGATTTGTTCTTTTTTTTCTTGCTTTTTATAATAGATCTGGATTCTGGAAACTGCTGCTTCATGCTTACTACAATTAGTATTGACAGAGGTATAAATCGCGTTGCTTTCTCTGTCATCTTCTCTTATTTAGGTAATCAATTGGAGTTATTATTGATTTACAGATGCTATTGACGTTTTATTGTTGATTGTTTGTACAGCCTTAACATAAATTGCTATCAAATAAGTGAATGATGTTAAATTGTGGCATATACGATACTATTTCTTGGAATCTAGCTTTTTATTGGATGGTTTGAACTTAATTTGATTGATTTCTAAATGAACAAACGAAGATATACCCGGAAAACATTTTTTGCTGATGCGATTTATATATTGGATGACAGATATTTAGTATGCTGGATAATCTTTTTTTCTTTCTTTTTGCAATAAACAAGTAGTTACAATTGGTTTAATTTGTTTTCAGCCTGGTTCAGATCATGTGACTTTGGGATTAAAGGAGCATGATGATTTTGGGGATTTAGGGTCCGACAGACGGTTTCAAGGTATGTCAGTTGAAGGCTTGACATTGGTGTTTGATATTGTGTCTAATAAATGTGATTTTGATTTGATTAGTTAAATCCAAAATAATCAAATTCGAAGTGTGGATATTCAAGATCATTATGGTTTGAGTGCAATACTGTTATTCAAAGACTCGAAACAAGAAGACATACTGGTATTTGTATATGTGTTGTGGATGCTAATGTGCTTATAATTAAAAAAATATTTTTCAACTTGTATGTTAACCTAAACAAGTTTTGATTCAGAACCTAAACAAATTAAAAAATATTTTTCAACTTGTGTGTTCGTGAGTTGGCGGGTTGAACCCGGCACAAACTCAGAAATTTTGACACGAACCTGAAAATCGTATTTGACACGTGAGCCGAAAATAGCGTGCCTTCGCCGTATAATGATGGTCTTTCGCCTTCGCCTACTGGGAATGATAATGCTGGTCAGCTTGATATCGGGGCTTCGACGAAAGCGCCTTTGTTAGGGAAGTCTAGCAAGCAAGAAAAGAGAAAGATGAGAGATCATGTGATTTCAGTTAGAGAAAATAGGGTCGTGGAGGAACATAGGAAGTCTGCGGATAAACAGGGGACTAAGGTGGATTCTTCGAGACTAGATCTGACAAATCAAGGTGGGTCTGTGGCGGGTCTTTCTTTGTCAAAAGAAGTAAGTTCGATGAGCAGGTCGAGTCCTCAAACAATAACAAATAAGCGGTGTCGCCAAGTTCGTATTGTTCTTGCAGTTGAAGTGCTGATTATGTTCATATATTTTTATTATTTAGATGTGGTAATTTTGACCCTTGTACTTTTCAGTTGGTTAAATTGGGCAGTGAAATGGGTCAAATAAAAAACTGGGGGGAAGTCTCCATCTTACTATCATTCTTCTTTCAACAAAAGTTGTGACGATATCTTTATCAAAAATCAACGGGCGGGCATAGGTGAGATATAATTGTAGATTTCATCAGTGATCTATGTTCTCTTTATCATAGATTATGCTCATACATTTTTGTTGATGAATTCCCCTTTTACAAGGTAATGCAATAAAAGGAAATACAAAAAAAGTTCATCATTGTGGCTCACTTTTCAACAGTTGCTTCTCTGTTTTCAGGTTTGTATATTTGTTATAGAATTTTGCTATAATAGTCTATGTCATTGCTTATGATGAGTCCGTCCACTCAATTCGGTTAGAGTAAAAAGTTAATTTCCTTATAGTAACTCATACCATAAACTATTTTTTATCAGCTAAGAAATTACTTTTAAATTATTGTTGCAGGGTATCTATTAGCATTTTGACAAGCGTATAATCGTATATATATTCCACTACCATATATGAGTGCTTAACAACACGTCTAGGTGGCCAGGATGACCCATTTGTCTGGCCTCTTTGGTGCTTTTTATATACAGGTTCGTTGTTTTTGAATATCATGTTTTCAAAAAATAAAAATTAATAAATTTAATGCTAGCTTATTTAAGTAATATTCTTATTATTAATTTTTGGTGTGAGGATTAAAAACTTGGTAGTTGGTAAGAAACTGGTTGGCCCTAACTCGAATCGAGCAGTTTACGAGTAAGGGTTGAACTTGCCACTTGTAGTTCTAACCACTGAGCATTGTTTGTTGTAGGTTGTTGATGGGAAGCTATCTCAAACTTGTTATCTCGTGGCACTTGACTCTTTCTATAAGGCATACCATCAAAAGTAAGGCTTCGCTCAATGTATTATTTTGATTCAAATACTAAATTATATTACAAAATGGCTTACCAAAGTCTTGCAAATTATAGATATTCTCTCTGGCTGACCGACTATTTTGTATTTTACAATCGATATAAGAAGGTTAACTATAATTTTATTCATATAATCTTTCTGTCTGGAAACTTGGAAATCTGCAAAAATTAGTTGAACTTTTTTTATTTGTATTTACGCAGGTTGTACAAAAGAGCTTTGCTCGCTTGGTGTTTGATACTGTTGCTAGAAATGCTAGGTGATGATCGATTTTCCTTTTTTTCCCAAAGAACATTCATTACATTCATACTCATGTCTCAAACAGACAATATCTTGTTATTTTTAGCTCTGTTGATGGGCGGTCTCAACATACATTTCTTCTTTTCAATTTTTATTCTTAATTCAGATACATTGAATGTGATTGGTTGAAGTTTACATACTAGGGTAAAGAGTACTAACTATTAGAATTGGATACCAAAAAACGTATTGAATCAAAACTCGTTTATTGATAAATTGGTACAATTAGGGTTACAAATAAATCCATCTATTTATAAGCCTAATAACTTGTTCAACAAGTAAACCTATTTGACTCAAACTAGGATTAAAAAAACTATCTAAAAAAAACCCCAAGTTTATAACCCGGTCACTTTTTATCCGAACTTTGTAAGTCGGTCACTTTTAACCCGAACTTACGCATAATATGCAAGATTAGTCTAACAATCACCCCCCTAATCTTGCAATACCGGGAAGATATTTCATCTCGATAATCTTCAGTCGTGGCATGGCTTTTGTAAGGATGTCGGTCCGCTGCAAATCCCTGCTAACACCTTCCACTTTAACTTGCTCTTGCAATAAGTTCTCGACTTTCAAACTTATCTCTTCATTTGATAAACCGAGCATCCATTTAACTATTGAAGCGCTGAAAAACTGATCTGTCACAGACTCGTCGCTAAAAGCTGTCACTGGCAGTTCAGATTCTGTCGCTGACTGGTCAGATTCTGTCGCTAACTGGTTAGATTCTGTCGCTAACTGGTCAGTCTGGTCGCTATATGTCTGCTGTGTCGTTGATTGCCCAAATTTGTCGCTAATTCCTGTTGCTGACTGATCTGTTTGGTCGCTAACTTCTGTCACAATAGAGACTGGTTGGTCGCTATTTTCAGCCTTGTCATCTTTAGTCTGTATGCAAACTGGAGATACAACCTCAAGATTAATCTTGTAAATGCGATTAGGTGAACGAGGTACCTTCATTAGCAAAGTTCCGTCTTGCTCAAACATCCAAAGTATACCGTCTTGGATTGCGATCTTGTACCCTCTCTCGTCCAACTGACCAATGCTTATTATATTACTTTCAAGTGCAGGAATATAGTAAACATCACGCAACACCCTTTGTTCCCCAGATTTTCCTTCCAAGACGACCATCCCTTGTCCTTTAATCTCTACGCATGACCCGTCTCCAAACTTCACTTTTCCCTTGATATTGTGATCGAGGTTAGTGAACCACTCTTTTTTACCCGTCATGTGGTTACTCGCCCCGTTGTCAAGAAACCATGTATTGAGTTCACTTGGGCTCGAAGCATACATTCTTGGAATAATCCTTTCCTCGTCTAGAAACACATCATTAGCCTCTTCAACGTGTGTTTGCAAGTAAAGAACCGGTTCAACCCTTTGAATAAGATTGTTTTCCTCGTCCTCGTCCTTTTTACGTGTAGGACAATCCGAAGAAAAATGTCCTAATTCATCACATCGAAAACACCTTATCTTAGAACGGTCCTTCTTTGGTTTTTGATCCGGTTCCTTGTCTTTATCTTGACCCCCGGTTTTTCCTCGAACGCGACCCCGACCTCTGTGACTAGACTCGGCCGTTCCTTTGCCTCGATCGTACCCTTCCTTTTTTCTAGCTTCCCACTCCTCATAAGTCAACAGTAACTGATCACTTCTAACTGGTTGTTCCTTATCTTCATGGTTGACACGTTCCTCATAGGCTATAAGACGACCTACGACATCATCAAATCCAACTGTCTTAAGGTCAATGGATTGCTCAAGAGAAGCAACCATGTGAATAAACCTTTTCGGCAAACCATGTAGAAACCTTTTAACCAGTTTCTCTTCTTTAATCATTGTTCCAAGAGAAGCGGATCTAGAAGCAATCCCTGAAATCTTTCCTGCGAACTCAGCGATCGTACTTGGTTCCTTCATCTTCAAACCCTCAAATTCCGACATTAAGGTTTGAAGTCTTGCTTCTTTCACACGTTCAGCACCTTGATTGCGAGATTTCACCGCTTCCCACATCTCTTTTGCTGAATCATTGTTCCCAATCTGCAACACTAGCTCTTCGGGTAACCCTTGGAATAGCAAAGCGATTGCTATAGAATCTTTGTGAGTATCGATTGTCGTTCCTGGGTCAATCACATCCCATACCTTGTAAACCTTGAAGATTACCTTCATCTTCATAGCCCAAACGGTGTAGTTTGTATCCGTAAGAATTGGACATGGAAGACTAGGCATCGGTTCCTTCGTTGGAGGTACCCGGTTCGCGTTATCACCCATCCTTCGGTTTCTTCTATTGTATGTTAACGGAGTGCTCGGACTTGAATCAATTTTCTAACAAAAAAAAAACTCTTATTCCTTCCTTTTTTTTTGTTAAAACAATGTTTGCTTATTATGTTTTTTTTGTATCTTGGTGGTGGGATAAGGCTTATGACCATTAGGTCATGGGTTCAATTCCCACAAAGGGGGTTTTCCCAGATTTATTGGGTTTCCTCCTGAATTGGTGTATAGGCATTATTGCCTAGTGGAGATGGATATGATCGGGTGGTTCTGCTGGTGGCACGATGATACTCCAGTGGTCCGTCAGTGATCCTAATTTGCCGTTCAAAAAAAAAAAAGTAAACCCAAAAAAAACAACCAACTAATTCTTGACTCTTCCTGATTGCTTAAAAAAACAACCACCACTTTGAATTTTAGATAACCCAAAAGTCAACGTACAGCCTTTCTCAAAGAAAATTGATTGCAGGTTCTTATCTTCCTTTATTCTTCGATCGTATTGGTTACTATTCCAATTTCTTCAAAAAATAAAAAACTTTTATCGCCTTTTATTAATTTGCTGCTCAAAGAAGATGATCCTTCTACTCCTTTTTTGAAAGCAACCTTAAAAACGAACCAATCTAAAGAAACCGATTCTGACCTTATCGATTTCTTCACAGACTTGCACGACAAGTCTCGTCTGCCGCCGCCTTCTGTGATCACAAGAACCCGTTGCAAGATCTTCTCAACCGCAGCCCTTCGACGATTGCTTCTCTCTTGCCGGACTTCAAGATCGACAGTCTTGAACGTGGATCGAACTCCTTAGAGCTCTGATACCAATTTGTTAGAATTGGATACCAAAGAACGTATTGAATCAAAACTCGTTTATTGATAAATTGGTACAATTAGGGTTACAAATAAATCCATCTATTTATAAGCCTAATAACTTGTTCAACAAGTAAACCTATTTCACTCAAACTAGGATTAAAAAAACTATCTAAAAAAAACCCCAAGTTTATAACCCGGTCACTTTTAACCCGAACTTACGCATAATATGCAAGATTAGTCTAACACTAACTGTAACGGGTGCAAAATCAATAAGTTTGACTTTTTTCGTTGACCGGGCATCCTTTAATACCAATCTCCTTTCTAAACATCTATTTGAGCTTAAGATGTTGAGATCATGTATATGTGGTTTTGTATAGATGCATATTTTTAAAGAAGTTGCCTTGCATGAGTGTTCGTTGATGCTGCCCTTTTTTTACATGTTATTACCATCACATTAACTATAACAATACTTGCAGAGTACAACCTGTAACCTATGACAGAACACAAATATTTAATGTTGTGGTAATAACTTGTACATTTTCACTGCTTCATATAATCATTTGAATTGAATTTGGAAGATTCTTATAAGAGTGAGGAAGTTATTGTAATTATATTACACTCGAATCATTTTTTTCGTCTGGATT
>JARYGA010054673.1:0-26351 GCA_030545235.1 Helianthus tuberosus | reverse complement strand
ACGCTATGTCCAACTCCTCGATGCTCCGTAAAGCTCCTGAATAGCTCCTTAAACTCCGCTAGACATGTAAAACATAATTTCAATCAAAAGTAGGCTATTCGAAAGTAAAAGCTATGTAAAAACATAAACTTAAACATAATAGAACACCGGTATTCGACCACGCATCAATAGCAATTTAGAAATTCAAGAAAACACTGTTTGGTACGAAAATCCTGTGTGGTACAAAATCTTTCGTGGTACAACCTTCGTGGTACAAGACATTCGTGGTGGAAAATCCTTCGTGGTGCAAGAACCTTCGTGGTGACAAGACCTGTGTGGCAAAGAAAGAAAAGAAAGACCTGTGTGGCAAACAAAACCTGTGTGGTACGAGCAAGTTAAAACCTATGTGGTGCAAGCAAGAAGAAAGATTGAAGTAAAGCAAGGAAGATATGAAAGAAAAAGTCTAAGAAAGCAAATCATAAAGGAAGTATGTCAGGAAGAGACGACAAAGAAAGCACGTCAATGTCAATTTGCGAGCAAGGAAATATATCCCTTCAATGCCCAAAGTTGACTGAATCGAATTACGCTCACTGGGCAATCCTGATGGAAATGATTTTAAAGGCATATAGTCTTTGGGATACGGTTGTTTCAAAGGAAGGGGTAGATGAGAAAAAAGGTGCATACAACGAAAGCAATGATATTCCAAACGTTACCAAGAGATATTCTAATGCAAGTTACGCAATATGAGAGTGCAAAGGAAGTTTGGGATGCAATCAAAGTTTGATATCTTGGAGCTGATCTGGTTCAGAAAGTGCGTCTACAAACTTTGAGAAGTGAATTAGAAGCCTTAAAGATGGGAGAAAATGAAACAATAAGTAGTTTCGCAAGCAAGTTGGGTGGTATAAAATCCAAGTTTAAAAGCCTCGGTACCACCATTAAAGATAAGAAGATTGTATAGAAATTACTTATCTTTGTTTCGAAGAAATTTCTACCGATCGTCGCATCCATCGAGCAGTATTCAGAAATAGATAAAATGACATTTGAAGAAGCAGTGGGTAGGATTACAGCATTTGAAGAACGCCACAAGAGCCAAAATGAACCGGAGAATAACAATCTCTTAATGGCAAGTTTAGACAATAATTCCCGAAATTGGCATCATGGAAAAGGACGTGGTGATCAAAATCATGGTAGAGGACGTATAGGAAATTCGTTTAGAGGAGGAAGAGGACATGGACGAAATATGGATCGAGGAAATAGAGACAAGAGCGAGTTCAAGTGTTACGAATGTGGCAAATTTGGTCACTTCGCATACGAGTGTAGCAAGCGAAAAGATGAGTAAAAAGAGAAGGACGAAGAGGCTCATCTTATGTTGGAAGAAGAACCAATGCTGTTGCAAGTCAAACAAGTTGAAGACCTACAACAACTCAAGGATGTTCGTGATTAGGGGGTGAATGAATTTCTAATCCCTCACATCCTAAAGTACGAGGGTTGTTTAGTAATTAGTTATTAGATAGTTTAGTTATGTAATTAGATAAGTTATGTAAGTACAGGTACTAGAAGTAAATTAACGAAAGGTGATAACCAACACCCTTAAGGGATCGACATATCCCTGGGTCGCACCTGTTGACATCGACGGCTTCAAACAAGAACAAGGAGACACACCTCTTCATCATTCAATCACATCCACAAGCTCAAGAGTCACAACCGTTCGTGAAGGGATACATCTCTACAATCGTACATGTTCGTTTAGTATAAATAGGGTTTGTATGATTCATTTGTAATCATCAGAATCTATTATACTTTCACATTCAATATAGTTATTCGTTCGATTATTCGTAGTTTATCATTGCGTTCATGTTCATAAGGGTTCTGACCAACACATACACTCGGATTCTTCCTTCCATAAACTATAGGTTTCCAAGCTCGAATTCTTGGTTTCCGGTTGCGTAATCTAGTTTAGAATTAATTGTGGAGGCCCAACCAAGTAGATATGAGGGGAAATGGATTGAAGCTCATCGATGAGAGTTGCCTCTAATTCATAAAAAGTTGGAATGACGTGTGAGACTTTCTCAGCCATCCTAGCTGCTCCTAGACAAAAATTTAGCCGAGGATTATCTTTCGTAACTAGCATATTTCTTGGTAGATCCTTTAAACGGATTCCTTCCATTCCTGGAATCCAATCTAACGCCATATCAAGGTACCCATTTGTCAAATAACTTTCATCTACAAAAAAAAAAAAAAAAAAAAAAAAAAAACAAGGATTAATTAGTATGTTCCCTGGTGAGTTAACGTCCTAAATTTTGAACTTTTTTTTTATTTAGGGTATTAAATATTGCATGCATCACAAGGGGTGAGAAGCACCCTGACCCCTACGTAAAGCCTGGAAGTTTTCAACGTAGCCTAACTTTAGGGAACTAGGGCACAATAAACAAAAGTTAAGGGACTTGGAGGCACACTGTTAACCCTTTAACGTAATATATCACACATACTTATACATAGTTGTACTGTTATGCATGGAACAAACAAAACGGTTTAAAACTCAAGTTATACATAATTACCGTACTTAACTAGTGCATTAGCCGATAGCCTTCTGGTGCATTGGTTGCCCCCATGGCCTTCCAATGTGAAAGTCATGGGTTCGAGTCTTGCCTAGAGCAAAATACTTAGAGTGTTGGTAATTTTAGTGTTATCAACGTATTTTCGTGATATGGGATTAACTTGTCGACCAAGTTAATCTTATTAAATATTAAACGAGTTAGGAGATGCGGGAGTGCATGCTCGTTTTAATTTAATAAGGTTTAGTGTTTTATCAGTTTCTACTTTCAATTAAATAATATAACATATATATATATTTGATGGGCCTGATCATACACATATTATCAATTTTATGTGTTGGGCTTAAAATGATATATGTTTGTTTTATTGAAACAATACACAGCTTTGATAATGAGTGGGCCACTGATAATGGATCCATGGGTTTTGGGGTGTTTTGTTTCAAAACAAGAAATCCATAGGAATTGGTGGGGGGACGCACACTATCACAAAGAAAAAAAACCGGTTTTCTTTGGTCGAATATTACGAACAGAAAGGGTATGGGATTTGGTCTTCTCATCACAAATCAAATTCGTTCTTGACGACTCTTGGTCTTATCCGATCAAATCTTTGAGTGTACCATCAAATGTTTGATCTGAAAGTGTTTCACGATTCCAAGAGAATCCAAGTTGTTTCAGTTTTATACTCGGTCCCTATTCGGCTTTGCAAATCTGTAAGTTCCAACAAAGATCAAACATTTATGCATACAATCTCGATTTGCTGTTTTGATTACATCCATGAAAAGATTTTGTTTGCGTTAAATGCAATCAACAATTAGAGTCGGGAATCTGTTTTCAATTTATTGTTTGATGGGGTGACGGTTCTGGGGTATAATCTGATCTGGTGTGTTCGATCAAACTATTTGGTGTTCGACGGAATCAGATATTCGATTTGGTGGTGCAATAGCAACAGAAGAATCATGGGCTGTTTTGGTGATTAGCAACATGATTCGTGTTATCTATGTTTGCATTTCGTTGAAGACGATCTCTGTTCGGTTCTATTCAACGAATTTGATGACTTCGTTTGCCTACAAATTGTGATTCACGGAGTGGTTTATCAGTACAAATTTGTTTCTTTTAAATTGCAACTTACAATTGAATTTGGGTTATTGTGGATTTGCAATAGAAACAAGGAAGATTTGAAATATTTTGTATGGCTTTCTTCGGTCGCGATTGCGGTATCCAACCGAGACGAAAAGAACAAACTATTTCGGTGTTCATGGCCGAATCGGATTGGTAGTCGGTTGTGTGCTTTGATGGTTTCTGTCAAAACCGGTATGAATGATCGATATAAATCATGAATAACATCATAAAACACAAGAGAAGCGACAAAACGTGACGTAAAACTTTATTATTTAACCCAAACCGAAAACACGAGATCAGAAATTATACAAACAATGATACAAAAAATACCTGGATGATCATCAACTGATGATCATCAATACACGAAGAATAAACTCTCAAACATCCGAGAGTATAAGCAGAAAAACAAACTCTCCAACAGATGAGAGCTATAACAAATACAGAAAGATCACAAACATGTAGATCTACAATAAATCAACAAGATCTTTAACAGATCTCCAATGATACTATAACCACACACGGACTAACGGCTGAACAAGATTCACAATATGTAGTGATAATCTTGAACAGACAGAGAGAATTGTGAGTGTTGAAGATGAACTGTTGAGAGAATGAGGATGAAACCCTCATAAAAATCTGAACTACACAAGACTCACTCTCTTTCTTCATTATATACCAACAAAACCAGAAGTTACACTTTGGCCCCCTGGAAGTTGTGGTATAGTCCTCCAACATCTTTAGTACTTTCATTCAAGCCCTTGAACAATAAAGTCTACACACTTAAAACTTTGTTATACACAACTGGTTTATAACAAACCCAACTATCAGCCCAACAACTTGATAGGCCCATGAAGTATTAGATAATAACCATAAGTCCAAAAATATAAGATGTATGAATTATAACAATATATTTTCACATCCCCCCATAATTCATACATCAAACATATCAAACAGTCCTAAACACTTGCACATTTTGAGAATAGGTTTTAGGATGCAACCCTTTTGTATAGAAAACTGCAAGTTGATTCTCTGAATCAACTTCAATCATACATTACAATAAAGTTGAAAACATCTCCTCTTTGTTAACACACCAGTCAGTTCAGCTCATACAATCTAAACAATATGCACAACTAATGACATGTTATAACCTGAATGATAGCCCAAACTATCATATTTTTAACATGCCCCCTTCATTCAGGTGGCAAACATGTCTAAAATACCAAGTTCATTACAAAGGGATTGTGTGTTAACCAACATCATTATCTTTGTAAAATATGTCTGCAACCTAAACATCTCTATGGACCTTTTCAGGTTCATTAATACCATCACTAACTTCTCTCTTGAAAACAGAATTCACACAAATTGATATGACACTCTCTTACACAAGAGAGAGAGAAAAACAAGGCTAACATTGCATACCCAGAAAACATCTTTAACAAAGTTGAAGCTAAGAAGTTATCACATAATTCAAATTAATTCTGTTAAAATATGAGAGTCACGAGATTCAATAACCATTTCTTAGATCTATAAAACTGTTCGAATAACAACTCACATAAGTCAGAACAAGCACAAACAACTCTTGCAATCTTCAACCCACATAACAAACTTTAAATTCGAAAACAAATAAAAACATGAGACTAATAACAACAAATGATACGAAGTAGATCTACTATCCATCTCACTCACAAATTATCAACACGACGAACTAGTATAAACGTTTTAATAGTGTTGAAGACAAACAAATTATCACATAATGCAGAATAATTCAGCCAAGACAAGAACCACCAGATCTGACAATCACTTATCATATCCAAACAACTGATCAACTAAAGACTTAGATAAACAAGAAGTAGATCTGACAAAAAAAAAACATAAACTAAACAACTAGAACAAAATTGTACAACCTTCACAATTCACCAGCAGGTTTATTATAACTAGAATAGCATGAATTTTTAACAACATAAAACTTGAAATAGCAAAGATTCACATATGACAATATTTATATCAGCATATAAATTCTAACTGAACAATTGACTTGAATATATTCAAAGGAATCAAATACTAAAAACACCACATAAAGTCACACGTCTGAATAAAAAACTTGGTCATGAAATCATAAAGACCATAAAGACTCATATGGTTTTACAACAAGAACAAAGTCTGAAAAGACAACAATTCAATTACAGTATGTAGATCATATACGATAAAAACCAAGAATCACACAACTTTAAAGACTCAGAACCATATCTGAATATTTTGAATCACACAATTCAAAAAAACATATCTGTAAATACTAGGATTCATGTAAAAAAAAACTTTGTAAACAGAATAATACAACATATCCAAATAACAAGGAATCATATGATTGCATAACAGAACCAGATACACATCTGATGACACATAAAGTCACATGACTTTAAAGAATTCAGAACACGTCTAAAAAACAACACTCGTGAAGATCTTAAGAAACTAATTTGACTTGATCAAAAACTTTTACAACTTTACAAGGAACATATCATGAGAAAACTTGTAAAGAACATAAAGACTAATTTGAATCAAGCAAATAAAATTTTACAACTTCACAACAAAACTGAATCACACGATTCAAAGAAAAAATCTGATAACAACGCATACATCAGACTAAACGATACAACCAAACAAGTTCTGACAGAACACAAAATCACACAATTTGCAAACGGAACACACATCTCATACAAGAGAACAAATAGAAGGCTGTACAAACATTCTAGAACAATCTTGACAATACTATTGATCCAGACAACAAGATTCATAATAACACTGATAAAAGAGAAGTACACACTTCTATATCAGACAATAATTCCAACCTAAACAAATGAAACACAAAATCACTTGATTTCATATCTCACACAAGGCTAAGAATAACGAGACATACACAAGACAATAAGACACAGCCAACCAAATTCTGATTAAACACAATTTGCAACCAGAAAAAACATCTCATCAGAGATAACATACAAGGCTGTCACATATACAAACAATTTTGATTACACCATTGGTTAAACATAAACTACACATCTCATCTAACCATACAAACAAGATGAAAGACAGGCAGACACAAAGACTTCAAACAAACAGCATTTTAGCAGTATTCAAGAGAAACAACAAAATAAACTGCAAACAAGGCTGAACAACATATTCAAGAACACACTTGACAACACAGTTGGTTAGAAACACACGAACCACACAACAAAAGACAACAAGACATACAGACAACGTCCAGGAGACACTTCGACAGTCCAAAAAAAAAAGCAGAATTAAATCACATGATCCAAGATAAAGGTTCACACCACACAAATCAATCACATTTTCAGGTCTAAACTCAACGAAAGCACAAGACCATATAACCACAAAAAAAAGGATATTACACGAGAAACAACCAATTAATCATGATTGAAAATACAAAATCATACAATGAACATACAAGATTGTATTACCAAGACATATAAACCAAGAAAACTACAAGTTATCAACCAGACAACAACTCTCAGAAAGCAACAGACAATAAGAAGCAAACAACCCTAAGGCGAAGCTGAGTCAGGGACAAGATTCCAGGTTCATCACTCTATGGTGCCTGGACATGCCTTTACTCAGTAGCCACAACCTAACAACTGATAATAACAACAACAAACACTGGAAGCAATAAGAACACAGATCAAATGAACAATCAAGTTGGTGCCGGTCCTCACTACCCCGACTTCAACTAATCCAACCAACAAAAAACAAGACAAAACTAGAAAGATCTTACAGAGGGTGCGTTTAACTTCTTGAGAGATCAAATTTGTAGTTTTCAAGAACTACACAATCTGATCAAGCCATGATCGAGCACACCCGGTTAGTTTGCTCTGAACCTTCTAGGGTTCAGAGACTAACACAGGTCTTCAAAAAAAAGAAAGACACGCAATCTCTTTCCAAACTTCAACAAGTCCTGCTTATAGTTTATGTCTCATTTGAATTGAACAGATCTCTTCAGATCTGTCCAACACACACTTCAAACAAAAGAACAAAAACAGAACAGACACTAATGAGGTAACCAAAAACAGATACAAACACAAGAACTCACAGCGGAACCCCATCGAAATATTTACACATTAATCCCAATCTTGAACAACAATAACAAGATGAATGACATAGAATTCCCAAAATTTCGAAACCCTGATTGTTAATTAGATTTACAGCTAGTTTGCCATAAGAAACCCTAGACACCTTTCAAGAAATTTAAACAAAACTATGTCAAAATATGATATCCAAGACTACAAAAAAGACTTTTATTTCTGAACCAACTTTACAAACATAAAATCAATCGTCTCGAACTCTGTACAACTCTCAAGATCAAATAATCATTATGATAATATGATAAAACCACAACTCAGATCTAACAGATTACAAATTCAACTAACAAGAAAGTGAACAAATCCTAGATCTATGGCTTAAGAGAGAAACAGTTGATCAGAAAACAACCAACAACATGATCTGTAACAATAAGCATGACAGATTAGGTTTTCATTGTAACAAAACATGAAAACCCTGGATGACACTCAAAGCTTTGGTCAAAAAAGATAAAAGGGCAACTTAGATTTTTGGAAAATATCTAATTAAACTACTCATATAGTAAAAAAAAAAAAAAAGTAACATATAACCATACACAGTACAATTAAATCACACTTAAAACAATACCGATCCATCTAGCTCAGTCAAAGATGCCTAACAAAAAAAAAAAAATGTGTACCAAGAAATGTAAAAATTTAGAGAAAAAGTACTTACAAATTACTCCAGTAGTCAAAAGGTTCATAAAAAACTTACAGTGAAAATTTTTCAGAAAAGAACAGGCCACGGCTACACCTTCTTGCACCCTTTACTTCGTTTGAATATAAACGACCGAAACTAGCAACCACTTAGGGTTTCAAGGCTTCTCCAATTCAGTTTAGCATCTCATTATTCAGTCGGAGCAGTCGGAGAAGCAGAGGATTTTATGAAACCCTAACCGACAATACCGAACCCAACTGGACAGACCCGCACCTCCAAATCAGAACTTAAAAAAACAAAATCTGAACCGAAAAAAAAAACACCAAGAATACACATAACAGAGCCTTGAAACCCAATATCAGCGGAAGAACACAAAGATCGGAGCTATAAAGCTCTGATACCATGTCAAAACCGGTATGAATGATCGATATAAATCATGAATAACATCATAAAACACAAGAGAAGCGACAAAACGTGATGTAAAACTTTATTATTTAACCCAAACCGAAAAACACCCCCCAAACCCTAGATCTCACAATATGTGAGATCAGAAATTATACAAACAATGATACAAAAAATACCTGGATGATCATCAACTGATGATCATCAATACACGAAGAATAAACTCTCAAACATCCGAGAGTATAACCAGAAAAACAAACTCTCCAACAGATGAGAGCTATAACAAATACAGAAAGATCACAAACATGTAGATCTACAATAAATCAACAAGATCTATAACAGATCTCCAATGATACTATAACCACACACGGACTAACGGCTGAACAAGATTCACAATATGTAGTGATAATCTTGAACAGACAGAGAGAATTGTGAGTGTTGAAGATGAACTGTTGAAAGAATGAGGATGAAACCCTCATAAAAATCTGAACTACACGAGACTCACTCTCTTTCTTCATTATATACCAAAAAAACCAGAAGTTACACTTTGGCCCCCAGGAAGTTGTGGTATAGTCCTCCAACATCTTTAGTACTTTCATTCAAGCCCTTGAACAATAAAGTCTGCACACTTAAAACTTTGTTATACACAACTGGTTTATAACAAACCCAACTATCAGCCCAACAACTTGAAAGGCCCATGAAGTATTAGATAATAACCATAAGTCCAAAAATATAAGATGTATGAATTATAACAATATACTGTAACAATATATTTTAACAGTTTCAATGATGAAGGTGGCGTCGATTTTGTTTAAAATCGTCGATCGGGTCTGTGTCGGTTAACTTTGGTTCAAAGATTACTGGATGGGAAAAGAGAAATGACTAATGTCATGGTTTCTCTTCTGCTCGAAGGGAGGACACAGTGATTGCCGCCCTAGCCTCGCGGCTGGCGCGACGGACATCGAAACCGGGTTCGACAACCCCACGAAAATCAATGACACAACAAGTGCCGGTTATTTCTTTTTCTCGTTGAATCGGACCTGTGCATGGGATCTTTCTCGCGTGATCGAGCATATATAAATAGGCTTACATATATGTGTTCCTCATTCACTAAATACATGGTATGGACATAAGTTGTTTGGGTTGTTCTAAATGGGAGTCATCGATGGTTGCATATATATGTGTGTGTCTACATACAGATACATAATATAACCCATGGGATGAATCTGCATGTGCAGATACATACTTCTATTTATTTATATCTCTCACACATATAGACATGTGTGTTTATGTGGTGCAAGAGGACATACATGGGTGTACGTTGATGATCATTGAAGGTTCTTTTACACACACATATAATTAGCGATTTGATATTTGGTCGTTGGCACATGGGTATATAAGGAAATTAATTGTTTTCTAAACATTATTAAGCATGTACAAACAAGTGTATGGATCGTATTTATTTTAACAAAATGTGAAGGATTTTGTTGTCTGTTTGTCAACCGAAGTGAAACCAAAAACGACACTTGTGTCGTAAATAACGAGCAGAAGAAAAACCCGTGGAGTGTTGTAATTAGCAAGAGGAAATCAAAGAAGGGAAACATGTGGTCTTACAATCATTGAGCATTTAATGGGTTATTTCTTGATACAAACTGAAGGAACAATGGCCTTCTTGCGTGTGATCATCTCAAATTACAGATAAGTTATTTCCTTTTATGCATAAATTTTATGTACTGAAGCATGAACAAGTAACGTGTTTTGATAGAAACCGAGATCACTTGTGATCTGTTTGTTTAATGGATCATATATGTGAATTGAACCGGGTAAGTATGGCGGAATTTTACGTGCTCGGCGTGTAGGGTTCACCGTTGCGGTTGTATTGTCTTGTGCGTTACATGAGTCGTCTGATTGGTTGTCGGTTTTATCGTTATGCATGATTAAAGAATTGTGTGAACATTATACTTGTTAAATTATTCCTACTAATTTCACATCTAACTTGTAGTAGTGTTTGATTAACTATTTATAACGTATGTTCTTAAATTGTAGATAATCTTGAATGCGTGACATGGAAAACATGTTTTGTATGAACGCTTTGTGTAAATGTGGTAGACAACTTTATAAAACAATCATGCTATATGATAAAATGTAATATGTTCACTAGGTGTGTGCTAAAACACAAACAAGAATTACTTAGCAAAATAAAGGAAACTAATGTTAGCTTATACCGTGTTATATGCAATTATGAATGAAATAAGGCTAATTGGTATGTTTGATATATGGATTAAACGGGATAAGTAAAGTCTCTTATTTCATTACTCTTGAATAATATTAAATTTAGTGTTTTTTATTGTTGTTGGAAGAGTTTGAGCCACTTCGATATAATAACTCATGTGTATTTCTATTGCTAAGCATGCATTGTTGCTTTTGTTTGACATAGAGTATTCTCTTAAAAATGGTTAAATCTATGTTATCCCATTCAAGTCTATGTGAAAGGTTTTTAGGCTATGTTAATAGCCTAGTATTTGCTATATTGGGTTCCTAATAAAAAGAACTAGACTACCCTTAATAAACTTAGATGCATAAGCCTGGAATTGAGCTATTTAAGAGTTTGGGATTGTAGTACTATTGTACGTGTTATTGAACCTAAAAGAAAGAGTTTAGGTGAGAAAGGAATAAATGATATATTCATACTGAAGGTGATCAATTCCTGGGAAAAACTTAAACAAGCACTACTTAGGTGATCTTATCTAATGGGTTCTTTCTGTACCAAGAAGATAAATATGTATGTATCAATCTTGTTTTCATTGGTAAAGAAGTAATCGCTTGATATGAAGGATGTGGGGGAGGATGTTGATATCCTAGGAATAAGGATAAAAAAGATGAACAAGTATATTTTATTAATGATACATTCACATTGCCTTGATAAATTGTTAAAGAAATTTAATTACTTTGTTTGTTCCTCGGTCGGTACTCCTCTAGGTCCTAATTAAGGTGAATCTATTTCACACAGATGGGGTATATAAAGCGATGGATGCCTAATGTATGTTATGATTTGTACAAGGTCTGATATAGCATATGTTTTGGGATACTGAGTAAATTTACCGGTAATCCAGGTACTTGGCATTGGAAAGCGGTGAATAAATTGTTTGAATGCCTGAAAAGAACCATGATCTATGGTTTGTGTTATTAAAGTTTTCCTTCAGTTTTAGAAGGGTATTCTGATGCAAGTTGTATAACTAAATGGATGGTATTCCTACTTGTTGGAGGTGCTATCTCATAGGCTTCAAAGAAGCTGACTTGCTCACAAATTCTACAATGGGATATGAATTTGTAGTTTTAGCAGCAGCTGGTAAAGAAGCTGAATGGGTAAGAAATTTGATCTTTGAGATTCTTTGTGGTCAAAACCGATATCACTAATATCTATCAGATGTGATAGTGCTGGCTAAGGATTATAGCCAGGTGTGTAATGGAAAGTCTAGACGGTTGTGTGTTATACATAGCATGATTAATGAGCTCATCATGCATAAAGTGATATCTGTTGAATTTGTAAGATCTGAGTTTAATTTGGCTGATTATCTAACTAAAGAGTTAGGAGAGATCTCATGAATAAATCAGTCATAGCGATGGGTTTAAAGTCCACACTCTAATATCCTATGTCAAGATACCCAACTCCCATCTAATACAACGTTAGATGCAGAATTCAATGTGGAAAGCTTGTCATAGAGATACTGGAACACATGATCAAAACCATCTCAAGGTTGTGTTCAGACTGCAAGATAAAGGAGGTTGAAGTAAAACTTCTTAATAGTTCTTTGAAAAATTGCATTTGCAGGTGCGAGAATAAAAGAACTACCTATAAGAGTATGAAGTTTAGCCGCTTCAAGAAGCTTGGACTTGGCTTTGATATACTCTTTGAAGGATTGGACACAGGCTAGTAAAATATTGTGTCAAGTAAGAACAATGAATTTGTGAACTTATGTGTATATTATCTTCATGTATTCATTATGAATAGAAAGGGTTCAATCCATAGCGACACCCTAATATTCGAATATTTGAAATGTGTAATATACTAATGTGAAATTCAATCGTCGCGATATTTCATTTATGCATAAGTTTGTGTGTGATTGAGAAGTGTTTTAAGTTAATCATGGATATCACTAAAATGGGGGAGGAATGTTGGTAATTTTAGTGTTATCAACGTATTTTCGTGATATGGGATTAACTTGTCGACCAAGTTAATCTTATTAAATATTAAACGAGTTAGGAGATGCGGGAGTGCATGCTCGTTTTAATTTAATAAGGTTTAGTGTTTTATCAGTTTCTACTTTCAATTAAATAATATAACATATATATATTTGATGGGCCTGATCATACACATGTTATCAATTTTATGTGTTGGGCTTAAAATTATATATGTTTGTTTTATTGAAACAATACACAGCTTTGATAATGAGTGGGCCACTGATAATGGATCCATGGGTTTTGGGGTGTTTTGTTTCAAAACAAGAAATCCATAGGAATTGGTGGGGGGACGCACACTATCACAAAGAAAAAAAAACGGTTTTCTTTGGTCGAATTTTACGAACAGAAAGGGTACGGGATTTGGTCTTCTCATCACAAATCAAATTCGTTCTTGACGACTCTTGGTCTTATCTGATCAAATCTTTGAGTGTACCATCAAATGTTTGATCTGAAAGTGTTTCACGATTCCAAGAGAATCCAAGTTGTTTCAGTTTTATACTCGGTCCCTATTCGGCTTTGCAAATCGTGTGAGTTCCAACATAGAGTTGAGTTAGGGTTTTACCACAGTGGGCATCTAGGCGATGATTTTATCTGAAATAGTAGCGGGCTAGGTTACAAGCTTGTTCGGGGACGTTTGTGACATTTCAACATTGGATTTACCCAGGTGACTTGAGTTTCTTGGCCGTTCACAAAAATCTATTGCACTAATTAGACTTTATATAACAGTTAATTTCAACTAACTTAATTCTGATAGGGGCCCTACTAGAGAATATTATATTGCACTAATTAGACTTTATATAATAGTTAATTTCAACTAACTTAAATCTTATATGGCCTCATTATAGACTATATACCGCTTAATTAAATTTATGCCCTTTTGGTAATTTAATTTAGTTTACACCAATAAAAAAATTATTTTAGCTTACCTTTTAACCACTACTAACCTTTTTATTTTGGCATAGTTTAATATTATTTTATTATATCATTTGTTCTGTTTTATCCGACCCATATTTTGCCCCTTACCGAATAATTCTGTAATTGTCACTTGTCAAAATTTGTCCAAATAATAAAATTCGTCCCGGATGGGCTAATTACTCAAAACTATAATTTACAACATTTTTAGGTATACAGGTGTTGTAACTTATGCTTTAAGAGTTTTTTAAAAAAATATATATTTTTTGCTTTTAACCAAAAACTATTTGATTTTCTTTACTTTTAACTCATCCATTTGTTTCACTGCGTCTCGTAATCAGTGACAACCGGGAGTTTCAGCCACACGAACACGTGCCACCATACTGCTTTCACCATAACACAATCTGCCATCAGATGGTTTATCGACTCTTCTCCAAAACCGCAAAGGCTGTAGTGCGTGTTTTTAATCCGGATCCCACGTTTCGCAAGTTCTAATTTTGCCGATATACTCCCTGTAAAAACATTCCAAGCAAAAAATAAACTTTTTTTTAGAACCCACCATGGTTGTAAAACAAGGTTTCCAAGGCGGAGTCCTCCCCGAGTAGTCGCTATAAGGTAGGCTGCCGAGGCGACTTTCTCTAACTCCGCCTAATTACTCGGAATCGATCAAACGCGGTCAAACTCGGCCAAAATCGGATCTAGTAGGTAAATTCGGACCGAGTTTGAGTAAAAAAATAATAAAACCTAATTTATATGACTATCATATTAAATAATGAATATCATTTTCACGTATTTGTTATAAATATTATTAAATTTATGTTATTAGACATATATTTAATTTCTGAAAACTAATTTCTTTATAATTTAACATGTGTGAATACTTTCCGAGTACTCTCCGCCTATACCGAGTACTCTCAACTCCCCGGTCGACCGACTAGGGAGCGCCTAGCGACTTTTGCAACCATGGAACCCACACATTCCACTTGAATTTGAAATGCTCGCTCTTGTCATTGATATATTCTAGAAGGAAGTCCTATGTTGACATCGGGGTCATGACGTTATGTGCTTGATAAGCTATAGTACAAAAATTGGTATATCCAATAGGGTAAGCTTAATTAATTTGATTCCTTGACAATGCATATTTACAATCTCACATTAAGTCAATTTAACACACCAATTAACTAGTCGCGGAGTGGTTGGGGAAATACTTGGTGTTACTTGTGTCTCAGGTTCGACTCCCACTTTCTCCATTATTTTCTACGGCATCCAGGTGAAGGATGAATACGGGTGGCGTCGGTTCATCTTGGATGGGAGGCGATGTTTTACCGATTATTCCACTGTCGTGCCTTCGGGCTGGTGGCGGTCGAGTAATCAATCTTGGCCACAGCGCCAGGTGTCACGGTGGTTGACACGTCGTTCCTTGACGTTAAAAAAAAGTCAATTTAACACCACAAATATTTGTATTCACAAATTTCTTATCCACAATCGAATTGAGATGAGATTATACCCATAAAAAGACCCTTCATCAAGAGTTTGAAAATCATTTTGGTGAGACACAAATGGAAATGCTAAACAAGTTCATCACCATAAAAACAGATATAGAAGAGGCACCACACGAATCCATGTTTGAAATCAAAACTCAAACACTTCCTCCTTTGGATGAACATGATGTTCTTGTCAAATGTTTATATGTCTCGATTGACCCGTACCAGATTAACCGCATGAAGTCAGGAAGTTCATCCCAGAATTCTGTTGCTGCAGCATCCAAAATCACCCCTGGAATGGTGAGCCCATGCACAAACATACTACTGTTGTTCATGCACGCATACTTCATAGACTAGTTAATTTAATATTGTTGAACACATAAACTTATGGAACCATTAATATATATTTTTGGGTCAGAAGGGGATGCTTCAAATGAAAACCACTTTTATTGTGAAAACTAACTAAAAAAAGGCTAAAAAACACACAAATTTTTTTTATAAAAATCGCAGGTTTTTTTATATAATTTTTTTTTTCAAAAAAAAAAAAAATTGTTGTAGTACACATGTGTACTACTACACATGTGTAGTATTACACATGTGCACTACAAAAAAAAATATATTTTTTTTTTTTTGAAATTTTTTTTTATATATAAAAAGCTGCGAAAATTGGTATGCAAAAAAAAAAAAAAAAAAAAAAAAAATTGGTATGTTTTTTTGGCTTTTTTAATTAGTTTTCGAGTTTTCACAATAACTAGTGGTTTCCATTTGAAACTTCGGTCAGAATCCCCATACATATATAACATTTTAATCATCTTTTAAATATAGAATATTTATATTATGGGTAAGTTATTCTACAAAGGCTCTTAATTGTAAGAAGTGTAAGAAGGATTTATAGAGTGACAAGTGTCCAATAACCTAAAATTAAACCCACTACATCACCACCCAAAACCTAAACACCCACCCCCACCCAAAAACCTAAACCCCCCCCCCCCCCCCACCCCCCCACCCACCGGCAAAAAAAAAAAAAAATTATATCTCACCAAAAACCCCCCCAAAAACCTAAAAAAACCTAACCCCCCCCCCCCCCCCCCACCCCCCACCCACCGGCAAAAAAAAAAAAAAAATTATATCTCACCAAAAACCCCCCCAAAAACCTAAAAAAACCTAACCCCCCCCCCCCCTTTCGGCAAAGAAAAACAAAAAAAAACTATACCTCACCAAAAAAAACCCCAAAAAACCTAACCTAAGCTTCCCACCCCCACCCCACCCCCCAAAAACCTAAAAAAACCTAACCCCCCCCCCCCCCCCCCCCCCTCCCCCCAACCCCTCGGCAAAAAAAAATATATATATATATATTTTAGGTGGGTGATGGGGGTGGGGGTTTAGGTTTCTGGTGGTGGTTGATGTTTAAGTTTTTTTTTTTCTTTTTTTTTTTTGTCTAGTGGGTTTTTTAGGAGGCTTTGTACCCTTTTTACAATTAGGATCCTTTATATTTGATCCTAATCCTTTATATTAGAACCATTTATATGTTTTTTTTTCTTCGAAACATATACTTCATTCAAAAACCACCGCCTCACAAACACGTGAGGACAACACAACAGGGAACTACAATGAAATCATACAAAGTCAAAATTACACCAACCGTTCCAAGAAATAGATTTATATTTAGATCTATTCTTGAAACATAGAAAATCATAAGATTTAATTCTACTCGTGATGTCTTCAATTCTCCAGTCTTTATTCGAAAACATCTTCTCGTTTCTAGAATTCCAAATGCACCAACATGCTGTTGGAATTAATCTTGACTTATGGTTTATTATTTGTTTTTAATCAGTATCTTTAGTTTGTTTTATTAAAAGTCACGTTGTGAGGAGCTTGAGAAGTGGTCGAAGTTTGACCGAGATATGTGGGAATGTGAACGTTCAGGTCAAGCTGGTAGAATAATTCTCCTCAATTTTTGTGGCTGTAGTTTGTTTCTGTTGAGAGCACGTGGGTCATGTAAGGGTATATATAGCCTAGTACTTTGTTTAATAAATCATCATTTTCTTCCTTTAATAAATTGGTTATCATCTTTGCATATTTTTGTTCATCACAAACACAAACAACACTAAAAACCCAGATTCATATTCGCATATAGGGGCCTGAATACCAACACATGCAAAGATGATAATGCCATGAACAACTTTCTTCCTGAGCTCTCCGGGACCAATATAATTATGGAACTCCAATAGATTCCTAACCGAGAAGCAAAAAATATTAGGGAATTTACACCAATTACTAACCCATTGCCAAATCACCGCTGCCACCATGCAACCCAAAAATAAATGGTCTGAAATCTCTTGCCTGCAACAGCAAAAAAACGCATCCATCCGAGCTAACAACGATGTTTCTCTTCCTTAACGCCTCCACTGTAGGAAGTCTATCCATCTCCGACCTCCATGCAAAAATATTGCACTTCTTAGGAATCCATCGACTTCATTCCATAACGTATCGCGTGCTATAATCCAAAGAATCCTGCTGAATTTTCTTAATATACTTAACCAAAAACGGATCCACATTTGCGCCTTGCCACTCCCACGTGTCACTTCTGTCCCTGAAGATAACCGAACACAGCATGCACTCGAGACTGCCCCATTCAAGAGCTTCAGCAATAGTAAAGGTGTTATTTCTCCATCTCCATATCCAGCTGACCCCATTATCATTAGACTTTATACAATCTGCGACCCAACATTGTTTATATGTTTTGTCTTCATATATCAAATATGGGTTAAGATACGTATTCATAAAAAAAGGTAAGATAACTTTTATCCTTTTCGGACGTCTTTAAAAGTAGTTTTAAATCTTATTATTATATTTGTTTATATTTATATATATTAACAAAAACTTGCCATGTGTTTTAAAAACTTTTTATTATTATTTTAAGTGGTGAACATTAAATAATTATTATTAACCATAGGTGATGAATATATATATACAGATGAGGTTCAAGAGTGAAAACTAGTGTAGTTTGTGAACTGAGCGAACTAATTCTGGCCATACATCTGTGTAGATTAATAGCCAGGATTTGATGATGAAATACACTAGTGTATTTTAAGATTTGATGATAAAATCCTAGCCATCCACGTGTGTAAATCAATGGCCAAGATTTGTTCACTCAGTTCGCAAATACATTACTGTTCACTCTAGAACCCCACCCTATACATATATATATAGGGTCAGGATTTAAAGAAAACGGTGGAAAGTGTGAGAACGGCTATGGATCGTCCGATCAAAACAATATATGGACTAGATTGGCGCGGTGGCGTTTTCGTAAATAGCATCAATTTTACTATGTGGGACGCGCTTCATTAAGGGTAAAAGGTTCTTTTACCGCTCAAATTCAAAACGCCAACAAAAATGATAACGCGCCATTCAAAAATAAAAAAAATGCCATTAAATACAAAACGCCAAAAATTACTGATAAAAAGCGTTGGAGATTACAGGAAGAGGAAACAACACAGTAACTGAAATTCAGTTATTAACATTTATTAGAAGAAATTCCCTCCTAAATTACGCGCAAAAAACATCATTATATAAACAACGTAAAACATCGCTTCCATAATCACTTCAATCTATCGTTTCTGCAAAATCATCTTTAATCAAAAACGTCAATTTATCCAAAAACGCCAAAAATGGCAACCATTGTTTGGTGGAGATACACTCTGGCAATCAGACGATTCGTCCTACGTTTTGACAACAGAAGTAGGGTGTATGTTAGGACGATCAAGGCAATTTTGAAGATGGAAGAAGAGGTATAGAGTGGTATCCTATCTCTTGGCATCGCTCTGGATAACGAATGACATGAAACACATATGTTTATGAAAGCATTAACAAGGAAATTTGGACCAATCAAAGCAGATGTAAAGCCGGACCCTGTCATGACATCATGGCGTTTTGATGATAAAATAGACATTGTGACCGTTATATACGACAGCGGAGAGCAGAAAGACTACTGGCTTGAAAACATCATGACAAAGCAGTGGCTTGGGTTTATGGAAGAATTGCATAACGCCACTTGTTTGAACACAAAAATGGACTCAAAAATGGCGTTAATGCAAGACATGTTCAAATGGAGGCTTCAAAATCTTCAAGAACAAGAAGCCGATGAAAGTGAAGGTGATGACATCGATGAAGGTCTAGATGAAGACTCCGAGGAAGAAGATGACGCAAATGATGAATACTTCTCGGATAAAGTACCTTCTGATGAAGAGTTTTAATTTTTTTTGTTAGTTTTCTTCTGTGTATTCTTCTTTTTTTAAGATAATTAAATGATTTATTTCTCTATTTATTTGTAAAACGCCAAAAAAATACTACAAAAAGTTATTGCTTACAAAACGCCAAAAATAACAAAAAATATTTTTCCTGCTTAATATTTTCTCCGTTATTGTATTTTGTCGTCTTGGTCTGCATAACGCCATTTAAAAAAAACGTCAAACTTGGAAGATGGGAAGTCTATCACCCTAGAAACTGATAAAGCTGAATAAAACAGTAAATACACATAGTAACTGAAAAGACGGTCACTTTCTTACTATCATTTATTATAATAAAAAATCTCGCCTAAACTACGCGCCAAAAAACTCCTATAAGAGATGGGTCTATACACAATGAATTGATTACATCCAGAAAAACAAACACCATATTCTCTAGAAACCACTCACTTTAAAACACCAAAAAAGTTAGTTAAAATAACCACAGATGGCAAAGCTTTCACTGAATGGATTCTTCTCTGAGGGGGTTATCTCTATAATCTTTTGCTGAATGAGATGGATAAATATTCAAGAAAAAGAGACTGATGACAGTGATATGTCATCATGTGAGCTTTGTTCTTGATGAATATATGCATGGCATGAAGGGATCAACACAAGTGTAAAATGCTATTTTGGACTCCATTATTATAAATAGCATTCAAGCAAGAGTTGATCTTTAATGACATGCCACCAAACAAGAATATCACACCAAAACACAGGATGCCACTAACAAGCTTCGTCTAAAAAAGACGGGGTTTATGTAGGTATTCAAAGGTTCAAAACGCCAAAAACAAATTCAAGAAGAAGAGACTGATGACAGTGAAGATTCGGATGAGAAATTAGATTACCATTTTTAATTTTTTTTCTTTTTAATTTTATATTGTTTTGTTATCAAATTATCTTTTGTTTGTTATCTAATTCTCTACATATAAAATACATTATTATATAAAACGCCAAAAACTACAAACGCCAAAAACTACAAACAGCAAAACGCTAGTAGTATGAAAACTGTGAGAACGGGTGCTGGCAACGCACCTTGTCAATGTATTAAACGCTATAAAAAACATTTGGTCTTATTGTAATCTTATGAAAATATTAATGACTCGTAGTGAATTATTATACAACGCCACAAAACGCCAAAAAAAAAATTGACCAGAGAAACGCTATAACGCCAAAAAAATATCTATGTGACACAAAAACAATTAATTTAACGCCAATTAGTTAATGAATACAATTAACGCCAAAATAATCTTAGACGCCAAAAATAAAGCAGCATAAATTGGGAAAATAAAAGAAGACTGAAAAGATAAAAAAACCCTCACGCCCTGATCATATCTCGCGCCACGTGTTGAGCCAGGATGCGTTTTCACCGTTCTCACACTTTTGAACGTTTTCTCCTGATCCTGTACCTATATATATATATATATATATATATATATATATATATATATAGGGAGAAGATCATGCGAGAACCACCTCTTATTGTGAGAACCGCGAGAACCAATGTGAACACACAAAAAATGCCTAAAAATAGCTAAAAATCACAAAAAAAAATTTTTTTTTGAATTTTTTAATATTTTTTATAAAAAAATCGCTACTTGCTTGAGGGGGGGGTGGGGGGAGGGGGGTTTAGGTTTTTTTGGGGGGGGGGGGGGGTGGGGGTTAGGTTTTTTTAGGTTTTTTTTAGGCTTTTTAGCTATTTTAGGTTGTGTTCACATTGGTTCTCAAGGTTCTCACAATAAGGGTGGTTCTCGCATGAGCCCCTCCCTATATATATATATATATATATATATATATGCATAAACTTGCCATAAATAATGTTTTGAATTTTTTTTATTATTATTTTAAATGATGAACATTTAATAATTATTATTATCATAGGTGATGAACATTTAGTATATTAAATTAAATTAATTCTTATATTATTTTATTAATATTGATATGTAGTTGTATTTTCTTATAAACTTTTTTTCTTTTAAGTTTTTTTTTTTAAATTGAATAAGTAGTTGTATTTAAACTTTTTTTCCTCGACATTCTAATATATGTTTTTTTAGTTTTTTGAAAATGGTGTTGTATTCAAATAGAATATTTCTTTGATATAGGTATTGTGATGAAGTGAACCAATTATGACCCAACAACATTACATGTATGTGTATTATGGGAATTGATACTAGTGTTTGGTTTTATGATTTTCGATTTATTGTTTTATTAACATTAATAAACAATTGTGTATTTAATCAACTTCTGTTTTTTAAGTTTTTCAAAAAAAGTTGAATAAGTAGTCCTATTTAAACTTTTTTTTTTCTCGACATTCTGGTATAAGTTTTTTATTAATTTCTTTAAAAACGGTGTTGTATTCAAATAGAATATTTCTTTAGTATAGGTATTGTGATGAAGCAAACCGATTGTGACCCAACAACATCGTACATGTATGTATATTATCGAAATCGATACAAGTTTTTGTTTTTATAGTTTTCGATTTATGTAAAACATGCGATGATATCCTTTTGATCATTCCACGACTTTATTTTTTTGGTTTTTCTCTTTAATTTGGTATAACGAGTGACAGTACCGTACCAATTCGAGCCGATACCAATTGAATTTCTGCCGCGTAGCGTTGGGGAATCCCACTAGTTTATAATTTATATAAAAGTAAAGTGTGTTCTCTTAAAGAAACTTTTGTTTATATTGATCTTATAACTAGCATTAACCACCCCTCGCGTTGCGACGGGGGCATAAAATTGTGACCCATTGATTACAACATCGATAATTATGACTTTCCTAGAGTCAGTTGGGCTGAACTGAAATCCGATTATTCGTCGTAGCCATTTATTTCTACTCATTACACTTACAACCCCACAAAAGGCTGTTCAAGTTATACAGCCACTTACTTGCATATTCAAGTTAAATCATTTGTAAAGACAACTCAAATCCCAAAGGCTACTTAAACCCTACATTGGAGTTACTTAAGTTATCAAAATAAAAGCAACTTTTCTTACATAAAAAGCCAAGTTTCCAACAAACCTCAGCCTTTGTGTGGAGCATTTTGTGTATTACGAAATCTAATCATCGATCTGTTTTTCAATTACCCTCTTGAGCTAGAAGCTAGTAACAACAAATACGAAAGCCAATTTAATATGATTTAAAACTAATAACCACATAACAGAGAATCAAAATTCTTCAAAACGGTGCACCGTTTGCGATGCTTTCCTAGTTTCCCACCCACGACAGGTGGTGCTCTACCGCCCAAACACACTTCATACGACATCATCAATACATGACAAAATTGCAGAAAACAACCTTTATGTATACCCAAAACTGCACTTTATACCTTTCACTATGAAATCCGCCAAAACCAACCTTTACGTTCATGTTTTGCTACAAGTTCAACCTTTACACCTAACCTAGTCAAAAAAGTCAGTTAAATGCAGTCACATGCCTTGCATGTGAGGGCATATCTGTCATTTCCTTTCACCCCTTTTACTATGAATATTATATTTAAAGCTTTGTCTTTTTCCACTTTGTCTTCCCCAATTCATCCCCTCAATCACATACACTTGATCAAACCCAGATTTTAATATTTATGTTTGAAATAATGCAAAACAGTTTATGTATATGATAGAAAAACGGCATCGTCAAATAAGCTAACCTCATATAATCACAACTTTCAATCTCAAATAAAGCTAACCTCATATAATCACAACTTTCAATCTTTCCTTTTCATCTCAAACTTCAACACCAGAAGCAACTCAGATCTAAATCAAATGCAAATCTGAAAGTTCAGTTCGTAAAATCTTTAACAAATGGTGTTTCTGAACGAATCAAATCTGTTTTTTTCTGAAAATCTGCACAAAATCTGATTCAATGAATGTTCAAATCTGATTTAATGAATGCTAAATTCTGAGATCAGATCGTAAAAACACCATATACCGATCAAATCAAAACAACTGAAATGTTCACACTCAATTCAAAACAAACCGACAATCAATCGAAATCAATTCGATTTCACCGAGCAACTCAGATCTAAATCAAATGCAAATCTGAAAGTTCAGTTCGTAAAATCTTTAACAAATGGTGTTTCTGAACGAATCAAATCTGTTTTTTTTCTGAAAATCTGCACAAAATCTGATTCAATGAATGTTCAAATCTGATTTAATGAATGCTAAATTCTGAGATCAGATCGTAAAAACACCATATACCGATCAAATCAAAACAACTGAAATGTTCACACTCAATTCAAAACAAACCGACAATCAATCGAAATCAATTCGATTTCACCGAAACATAATCGAAGCAATGTAAACAGTTCGGATTTATCACAATTTCAACGGAAAATGTCAAATCAGTCCGAAATTCATCAATACTTATTCTGAAAATCGATTGTTTTCACCGAAACTGATCGAAAATCAACCAAACCACATGAACAATACACCGAAATTCATCAATACTTATTCCATAGAAGCAGTTTCGATTTTACTGATTTTCTGATTTTACCTTTGGTTGGTGTTCCCCATTCTGATCTGCAGAGTTGGTTGATTTTGACTAGGGTTTTGACAACAAGAAGATGATGCAAATATCAATCAACCGTATGTACAGAAGCGGTACTTGAAGCGGAACAGGATCCATTTCACCTTTGTTATAATCGATTGTGATGAAGATGACGAGGGTTTACGAATGGGGGGGGGGGGGATTTGATCAGGGTTTATGAATTGGGGGGGAATCTGATATTTAGGTTAGTTGTAGGAAATAAATAAAAAGCTTTAAATATAATATTCATAGTAAAAGGGGTGAAAGGAAATGACAGATATGCCCTCACATGCAAGGCATGTGACTGCATTTAACTGACTTTTTTGACTAGGTTAGGTGTAAAGGTTGAACTTGTAGCAAAACATGAACGTAAAGGTTGGTTTTGGCGGATTTCATAGTGAAAGGTATAAAGTGCAGTTTTGGGTATACATAAAGGTTGTTTTCTGCAATTTTGTCTCAATACATCCGTATGAGCTGCGAAAGAACCCACCATCTAGAAACATGTTTCACCACCCTTTTCCAACTATTCAGGTGTCCTCGGGCATGACGACAATCGCCTTACCATGGTGGCACTCCAAATTGAACTACACAGTGCCACCCAAATGGCAAGATACATATCCAACATGTCGCCAATGAGGTTAAAAAATCTTGCACAATCAAACCAGTTGCAAATTCAAAAGAAACCATATGCATATATCACTACACTTCAATGTTCCACAAAACCCAAAAAATAGAGAGAGAAATGTGCGTGTGTATGAGAAATGGGGATAGATAGATAGACGGCCACCACGTACGGTGGCGTTTGCGGCGGCGCCACGGTGGCGACGGTGTTTATGGATTCCGGCCACCGCCATAACCTTACCAAAACAACTACCGCTAACACCATCGTCAAATTAACAAAAGAAAGCAAATAAACACCAATAAATAAAACAAACGACTCAGATCTGCAATAATCATCATCATCGCAAAATAAAGGGGCTCAGATGCCGCCATGGCTGCAACCGGAGCTGCCATGCCAAGTAGCAGACAACCATCATCGCCACCACAAATCTCAAAATCAAAACCCTAAACGATTCAGTTCAAACCCAACCATCATCTTGCATTCGATTAGTGGATTCCAAGAACATCATAGAAACAACAAACAGCCAGTGGTGAGGTTCGAAAACCCCCAAAACACAATGCAACAGGAGAGATTTAGAGAAAAGTTGGATGTGTGTGGAGAGAGAAACTATTTATGATGAGTCTAAAAAACAAAAAATCATAATACGTGTCAACACCTAAATAAGATAAGCAGATGGTTTTCAAAACCAACACATGGTTTCTCAAAAAAACCACCATATACATACTAATGCATAGAGTACAACATCTATTGCTCAACAATGTTGTAAATTTATATTATATAAATATGTAGTTTCCTTGTTTGCGTTTTTCCAAAACGTATTAGTCTTAACTTAATATTTTATTTTGTTTTTGATAAAATACTAGTTAACAATCAAACACTTTTATTGAGTGTTTTTTTTTTTTTTTTTTTCTAAAATGGTGTTGGTGGGAATTTTTTTTTTACCAAAATAGTGTTTTTTTTTTCTGAACGGGTAATTTCTTTAATCCCTTATCGTCTGTGAGACTTGAATACAAGACCAAAGCTTTAGTTGTAAAATCCAAAGATGATTCTACTATATAACTTCTTACTCCTAATCTTATTGGTTAACCTAACTTCACTAAATAGTTATTAATTTAACCATTTCTTTTAATTAGCAAATTGTTGAACTCAAATATTATTCGGATCTGACCTCACATTGTAAACTAATGTTTCATTATAAATATTTTATTATATTAACTAGGTTAGAACCCCGTATATTACACGGGTTGAATAAATGTATTTTTATATAACAAATAATATAAATATATATATATCTTTAAAAATCTTGTTTATTATACGGGTTGAATAAATATAATTTTATTTATCAAATAATAAAACAATATATAATTAAAAATCTCGTTTATTATATGGGTTGAATAAATGTGATTTTATATATTAAATAATAAAGAAATGTTGTATT
>JARYGA010054672.1:0-14223 GCA_030545235.1 Helianthus tuberosus | reverse complement strand
GTGACCTGCTGTGGGTATGCTATAGTTCCATCTACATAACCGAATAAGTTGTCGGAGGTCAAGAAGGGTTCAATCAAAATCCTCCAGTGACCATAGTGGTGGGTTTTAAGGCGAAGGCAAATTTATGGGAGTTGTGGGTGGTTTTCTCTTGATTTGTTAGGGCTGTGATGGCTGCCATAGTTGTTTGAGAAGAAGAAAGGGTTAACAGTTTTGGTTTCTGGGCAGCAGGGAGCTTTGGCTCTGTTACATGCTGTTTAGAGTTTTCTCTTGATTTGCTAGGGCTGTGATGGCAGCCGTAAGTTGTGGTTGTTGATTTGGCTCTGATACCAAATCAAATAGTAAAAGAGAAAGATTGTATTGTATTACCCTTAGAAGTTAGAACAGTAGGAGGTCCTGTATAAATATGACATTACAAGACATATATATGGAAACACAGTCAATCACATAAACTTGGTAAACAGGAACTAATCTCTGCTAACTTTATTCTCTAACACGCTTACACCCCCTTAACTTTCTAAAAACTTTATGAAACGTCATTTTGACCACCTTGAGTTTTAAGTGCTTATTTTTATGTATGCACATGTAACGTGTCGGTATAAATTCAAGTTGGTTTACATTCCGACGTAATTTTTGTCGGGTCAAATATAATACGTTACGTTTTGACGTAAATGCTAAACGAGTCGGGTCAAATATAATACGTTTTCATTTGACGTTGTAAATTTGAGTTACTTTATGTTTTGCCGCCGCCGCAAAGCGGTACCATCCTTTAACTTTAAAAAACATTACTTTCTTACGTTTCGATGTAATTTTTTCAGGAAATTAGTTGGGTCAAATATAAAACGATTTTGTGTTTATTTTTATGCACGTTTTTAGTTGGTCCACGTTTTGACGTAAATCCTGTTCGGAAACGACTCAGGTCAAATATAATACTTTTTCATTAGACGGTATTGTTTCACGTTACTTAACGTTTCGAAACCGCCGCAACGCGCGGGAGGAATTTACTAGTTTTATTTAATGTGAAGTTCATTGTGGCTACAGGGAAATGAACCTCTTGCTTGTTCCATATTGGGCTGACCGAGACTTGGACCTAATTCAGTGGCCTCCGTTTCTGCTTGCTAGCATGGTATGTCTGTAAATATAGGAATTGATACATCCTTCTAGAAGCTTATGAAAATGCTTATTGTTTTTCCGATTAATGGATAGATCCCTATTGCATTGGATATGGCGAAAGACAGCAATGGAAAAGACTGTGAGCTGAAAAAGAGGATCGAGAATGACAGTTATATGTCTTGTGCTGTTCGTGAATGCTACGCTTCGTTTCGCAATATTATTAAGTTTTTGGTTCGTGGCAGTCGTGAGAGGAAGTAAGTCCGCTTTAGTAAATTTTGTTTAACAAGTTCTTATTATGGGAAAGATATGTATAACTCGGTTAATCTTTTCAGGGTAATTGATGATATATTTGAGGAAGTTGACAAACATATTGATAATGGCGATCTAGTTAGAGATTTCAAAATGAGTGCCCTGCCTGTTCTCTACGATCATGTTGTCAAGCTTCTTAAATACTTGGTATGTACTTCAGTAGCTCTTTGAAAATCTTGTAAGTTTGTAAGAATACGCTAACACAATGTGGTTTATCGACTTTTCTATTCGCAGCTAACAAATAAGCAGGAGGACCGGGATCAAGTTGTAATTCTTTTCCAGGATATGCATGAAGTTGTGACAAGAGACATAATGGAAGAACGGTAGTGAATCCTTTTCCTGCATCTGTCTTTATCACTTAATATTAATTCTTACATTTGTGTATTGTTTCTTTTTTAAATAGTTTGGAAGGGCAAGAAGACGAGGTTGATGAACAGATTCAGCTATTTCAACCTGCAGGAGCAATCATGTTCCCCACTCCAGAAGCCGAAGCTTGGAAGGAGAAAGTAATTTTAATAAAAATTTTTAAATATAATTTCAAATTTAGTATATTCTTCTAACATGGTGTCTTTTTCCAGATCAATAGGTTGTACCTGTTGCTTACAGTGAAGGAATCCGCTATGGATGTGCCCTCAAACTTGGAAGCTAGAAGACGTTTATCCTTCTTCTCCAATTCATTATTTATGGACATGCCCTCAGCCCCCAAAGTTCGCAATATGCTTTCCTTCTCGTAAGTTTTTTTATCTCTTAGAGCACTTATATTGGGACAATCTATTTTGTTGATATCAGTGATATATCACCGATATATCTGTATCGGTCCCCATGTAAAATATCGGTGTCATAATATCGGTACCGAAATTGGACCGATATTGACATATATCACCGGTTTTCCCGATATCAGTATCTTTCTTCTTAGTTCTACCATTTGTCTTTCTTCTTGCTGCTATTAGTGTTTTTAAGTCTTAAAATGTAGTGTTTTAAGTCTTAATCAGTTCCTACTTGCTACAATTGTTAGTGTTTTTCAAGTGGCAAAAGGTTGATTTGTTAATGGTAGGAGAGTATACCACCGCGATAACCAATATCTCATATCGGTCTTTGACCGTTATCCGATTTTATACCGCATTAACTGCTTAGATTTTAAGGCTTTGTTTAACTTGGCCTCTAGACCTTTCTGTATGGGGCTAACATGACAATTATAATATACTTTATAAGAACCACGGTTCATGGTTATAAAAATCCCGCCTAGGCTCCGATTAGTTGCCGATTAATCACTAATCGGAGGTTCACCGAGTAAATCCCGATGAATCGCTAGGCAGTCAATGGCGGTCATATTCCGGCCAAGTCATGGCCAGATTTTGACCAAACCTTATAAATTCCCTCCAATTACTCAAAAAAATGGGTCAACGTGGGGCTAAAACATGTCTACTTAAAAAATTACATATAAAAATGTGTGTGCATATACAAAATTAAAAACTACATGTAAAAATCCCAATCCGATTAATCGCTAGTCAGTACCTCACCGACCGACTAGCGCCTACCAAGTCTTACAATACTGCCACTGTCTCTATTTTCATAGTCATGGAAGTTGATACAGACTAGTTGCTCACAAGTTCGATGACTTGTGAACTCATTTCTTTGATTTGCTTTTCTTACAAGTCGTTTTTTTTTCGAAATTCAATATTTTTGCTTACCAGTCATATGCTGGACCATTATACCTTGTTTTGTGCATAATATCTTTTTCATGGCAGTGTACTCACCCCGATTTACACCGAGGAGGTTCTCTTTTCATTGCATGATTTGGAAGTTCCAAATGAGGATGGGGTATCAATCCTCTTCTATTTGCAGAAGATTTTCCCAGGTATGTATATTCTCATGTGCTTACGTTGCACTAGCGAATGTATCAATTACCGACTAGTGATGGATGACCCATATAGATGAGTGGAACAACTTTCTTGAGAGAGTCAATTGCTCCAGTGAAGACGACCTAAAAGGAAGCGATGAATTAGAAGATCAGCTGCGTCTTTGGGCTTCTTATAGAGGACAAACGTTGACC
This sequence comes from Helianthus tuberosus, assembly GCA_030545235.1. Lineage (NCBI taxonomy): Eukaryota > Viridiplantae > Streptophyta > Magnoliopsida > Asterales > Asteraceae > Helianthus > Helianthus tuberosus. Next base: position 10,751 of record JARYGA010054672.1, on the reverse strand, counting down.
AAAACTGGTAAATTTGACCTCATTTGACTCAGTCCAAGGACCTTTGACTAATCCTCTTTAATTTGTGACAGTTAGGGGAATGATGTATTATCGTAAAGCATTGGAACTTCAGGCATTCCTTGACATGGCTAAAGATGAAGGTACATAGCCGTCTTGTGATGATTATAAATGAAGTTTCAAGTTAGAGTAAACTACTAAACTGCCATTTTCGTCCCTGAGGTTTGGCCAGTTTTGCGACTTTTATCCAAAGGGTTGTTTTCTACATCTGGGTCCAAAAGGTTTGTGTTTCGAAATCTTGTCATTTTCATCCGACTAGTTAACTCCATCCATATTTCTCCGTTAAGTCAAGGGTATTTCCGTCCTTTTAGACTTTTTATTTATTAAACTAATAAATGTTGGTAAAATGCTACTGATTGAACATGAAAAATAATCTGAAGCAGAAACATTTCAGGTAGCTTATCTCGTAAGAAACTGGAAATATAAACAAGAAAATAGAAACAAATAATTGTTTCTATACAATAACAATGAACCGGGCTTGTGTTTGACACAATTCCCTTAAACAGATTCGCGGTCTGTTCCCAGGGTACGCCAGTTCGGAGCAGTAACAGCGGACTGCCGGACTTGAACACTTGCCTGAAACGAAACTGGAATATGATGTAAAGAGATGAAGCACGAACTGTTGTTTTCAACTGTATATTGGTGTCTCTTCAAACTGACTCTACTGGATTATATATATAAGCATAAAATCCATTTGTAGATAATGGGACTAATCATCATCGCATATTAAAACCGATAGTGCACATCACTCAAGTTAAATAATGAAAGTGCACAATAATACATCTTAAATAAATAATGGTAGTGCTCAATCAGTTTAATAATACATCTTAAATAATGATAGTGCTCAATCAGTTTAGCAAAAAAGATAGTGACAGGTCTCAAGTGCAAAAAACCAGCCTCACGCGGGTCGGGTTTTTCGGAGCTGCATTCGTGTCCGCAGGACGTGCGGGCACACACAAGTTCAAGCTAATTCCGGTTATAATTTGCACCCCCCCCCCCCTTGCGCACGCGGGTAGGACTTGTGGTAAAACATGTCATAAAGCTATACTAGTAGGTAAATGCTTTACCTCATAAATAGCCATTCCTTTGTTCCCATACCGATGTGGGACAAGGAGTTTTACCAAATTGAGACATTCATTCACACACCCAATTTCCAACAATCCCCCACATGAATGGAGGTCGATCTCAGAAAACATTATTCCAATTAGATTTCAGCAGTTGAGTTTTGCATACGATAGGTAGGTGTTACCCTTTGAACCTTCGCTTATGAAACGCACTTAGCCCACTAGCTCTGAGTAGAACTTGATGTCTTTGAACTCGTCTGCCGTTTGTGTAGACGACAATGCATTTCACACAAAACTCTCCTTGACAAAGTCAAGTCCTCATAGTTATGTTCGTTATGGTCATGAACATGATGTCTGGTTCTGCGAGAGCCATTAAGTATTGTGCCCCATTAATACCCTTCGAAGCGACCCCACTTCTCTCTCACATAGGTGATTCACTATGTAAGGTTACTATAGTCGAATCATTAAAAGCCATAGGCTTAGCCTCACACTTGTCACTTTTAGGAATGGACTAGGAAGTTTATTAAGATTTTATAATAAACTTCCTTATATATATACGTAGGGTAACCCCCCACAGTGACCTCACTAATTCATACAATTAGGTTTTCCTATTGAACTCAGCTCTTGGGATCTCCAGTCTACTGAGTTAGGTTTCCATCATATGAACTTATTTTCAAGGGCTTCAGTCCCATTCCCAATGACGACTTCTGTACTACCTCTCTACTTAGGCCTTTTGTTAGCGGATCCGCAATATTATCCTTTGACCTCACGTAGTCAACAGTGATAATTCCAGTAGAGATTAGTTGTCGTACCGTATTATGTCTACGTCTGATATGTCTGTTCCTACCATTATACATTGTGTTACGAGCTCTGCCAATTTCCGATTGGCTATCACAATGTATACAAATGGATGTTGCCGGCTTAGGCCATCTTGGTATATCCTCAACAAATTGACGTAGCCATTCTGCCTCTTCACCTGCTTTATCTAAAGCGATGAACTCTGATTCCATCGTGGATCTAGCGATAACCGTTTGTTTTGACGATTTCCATGATATAGCAGCACCTCCAAGTGTGAATACATACCCACTTGTTGCTCTGGAATCATTCGTGTCAGATATCCAATTTGCATCGCAGTGTCCTTCTATAACTGCTGGATATCTGTTATAATGCAACCCGTATTCCCGAGTGTATCTTAAGTAGCGAAGCAACCGAGTAATACCGTTCCAATGCATTGAGCTTGGGTTGCTCGTGTATCTACTTAGCTTGCTCACAGCATAAGCTATGTCTGGTCTAGTACAACTCATAAGATACATCACACTACCAATTATCACATTACCAATAATTCTTGAGTATTCCAACTGGTTTACGGGTTCACCTCTATTCTTGGCTAGATGTTGACTCGTGTCAATCGGAGTTCTAGCTTCATTAGAGTCGTTTGCATTGAACTTATCAAGAATTTTGTCCACATAGTGGGATTGACTTAAAACAAGTCCACTTTCGGTTCGCGTGATTTTGATCCCCAAAATCACATCCGCAAGACCCATGTCTTTCATGTCAAATCTTGCTTTAAGCATGTTCTTTGTAGATTTTATGATTTTGTCATCACTTCCAGCAATGAGTATATCATTTACATATAGACATAAAATGACATATCCATCAGATGTGTCCTTAACATATACACATTTGTCACATTCATTGATTTTGAACCCAGCATCAATTATGACTTGATCAAACTTTTGATGCCATTGTTTTGGAGCTTGTTTCAATCCATACAAGGATTTTACAAATTTACAAACTTTCTTTTCTTGCCCAATGGCTATGAAACCTTCAGGTTGTTCCATGTAAATCTCTTCCTCGAGATTTCCATTCAAGAAAGCTGTTTTCACATCCATTTGATGAACTTCCAAATTTCTAATGGCTACAATGGCAAGCATCAATCTGATGGAGGTTATTCGCGTAACAGGCGAATATGTATCAAAGTAATCTAAACCTTCTCGTTGTTTAAATCCTTTGATCACCAACCTTGCCTTGTATTTATCGATGGTCCCATCTGGTTTCATCTTCTTCTTGAAGATCCATCGATATCCTAGTGGTTTACTTCCTTGAGGAAGATCCACTAGTTCCCATGTATGATTTTGTAAGATAGAATCTATCTCACTTTTGATGGCCTCCCTCCACTGAGGTCCTTCTGAGGATTTTACTGCTTGTTGGTACGTTTGAGGTTCCTCTTCTACCATAAAGGTAAGAAAATCAGGCCCAAAGAATTTTTCAGTCCTTTGCCGTTTACTTCTCCTGATTTCAACTTCATCAATCTTAGATTGTTCCTGAGGTTCATTAAATGCACCCTCATCTCTAGGAACAATTTCCTCAACTGGTCTAGTGAAACTCGATTCACCTTTACCTGAGCATGGGAACACATGTTCAAACCATGAAGCATCCTTAGATTCTATTAAGGTGCCATTGCATATTCCAGGGTTCTTGGAATCATGCACAAGAAAACGATATGGACCATAAGGACGGGTGTATCCTACAAACACACAATCCACCGTTTTGGGTCCTATTAAGAGGCGCTTTGGTGGTGTGACCACCACCTTGGCTAGACAACCCCACACTTTCAAAGATTTATATGGTGGTTTCTTTCCCGTCCATGATTCGTATGGAGTTATATCCTTTTTCTTATTCGGTATAATGTTCAACACATAATTCGCCGATAAGATTGCTCCCCCCACATGTTTTGGTTTACACCAAAACTTATCATCATGGCATTCATCATTTCTTTCAAGGTAAGATTTTTCCGATTTAGTTGATTCTCAACTTCGGCTTTGAACAAGATAAACTTGTCAACAGCCTCGTCCTTACTCTCAAGTAAGTACACATAGCAATACCTTGTACTATCATCAATGAACATGATGAAGTACTTTTTCCCACCACGAGTAGGAATTGCTTTCAGATCACACACATCAGTGTGGATCATCTCGAGGGTTCAGTGATCCCACCAATCCTTGTTATTTTGCCCAACCAAATAACTTCGGTCACCAAAATCGAGATATCCGTGACCATGGCAACAAGTTTGTCGACTTCATGAACCATGTTCACTTGTCGATCACTTTCCTTTTTGGTGGCAGTTTTTCGATCATTGCAGCAACTTGGAATGTCTCGTTGAGCATCATTCCTTCTGCATGAATATCATGTAGGATAACCTGCAACTCTTGGACTTGGCTCATGACAGTTTTAGAGTCTATCATTTTAAAGTCCAAGAACTTAGCCACCAAGAATTTCTTAGTGCCCGCATCTTCTGTTTTGTATTTGCGATCCTAAGACTCCCATAAATCTTTGGCAGTCTTGGCTTTGCAATACACATTGTATAGTGTATCAACCAAACCGTTCAAAATGAAGTTGCGACACAAGAAATCCGTATGATTCCAAGCATGAATCGCGCTCACAGATTGATCATCCATATCCCCTTCAATAACATGAGGATTGGTTTCTGTCAAGAACCTCACTAGGTTCAACGTGGTCAGATAAAAGAACATCTTTTATTGCCACTGTTTGAAATTCACACCACTGAATTTCGCTGGTTTCTCAGCATGCGACAATTATTAACAAGTTCCTTGGAACTTCTTTTCCCCAACACCTCCTTTCGGACCAAAGTTGGAGCGTTTCCCGTGACCCTTCTTTACTCCCTTTCCACCAATGTTTTTAAAACCGGACCAGAGGTCGACCCGGTTGCCTTACGGGGTCAAAAATCGGACTGGTCCGACCGGTTCAACTGGATTTAAGACCCGGATTATGTCATAAATATTATAAAATACTTATTTACCGTGGCCTAATCTTATCCACACAAATTCAATTTAATTATCTTTAAAATTTAAAATTAATTTTTAGAATGTAATCCACTTTCAAAATTAATTTAATTAAAACATAAGGTGGTGGAGTAAAGTCACAAAATAATGTCAGAAATAACTAAATAAATAAAACGTGAAAAGTAGAGTATATAATATCTCCATTTTCAAAAGCAAACTCCATATCAATTTCCATACCTTTTCAAAAGGCAATCTAAAATAGGTCCTCCATCAGTCACGTAAAACCCACACCTGATAAAAGCATATACATGCTTTCTTGTTCACCCACAAGAACAAGAGTCTGCTCCTTGATTCTTCTTCCCAGGTATCTAATCCAAACCACCCCAAATATAGAAAATCTGATATTCATCTCAAAACACAGAGGAGCACCCTCTGTTCTCCTTTCCGGCAAGACCCATTAGCGGCCCCCTTTATCTCCGATCAAGCACCACAACAGCCAGCTTCTGTAACACAATTTCTTGTTCTTTATTTAAAGTTGAGGGGCTGGTTCTATCAATTTTAATCACTTATGGACTTAAAGAAAAGAAACTGTTTTTCCTTTCTCCAAAAGCAACCAAACCCACGTTCAAATCAACTTTATGGAAATTAAAGTCTTCTTCTTTTGCTTTCCTTATCTTTCTTCTTGAATCACAGACCAAAGCAAAAAAAAGGATCTCTGCTTCTTCTCTCTCTTCCCAAGCAAAATCAAGAACTTGAAAGGCGATGGTGCCACGAGACCCTGATCTCGACCGGAAAAAGTGGCGGCTGCAGAGAACGCGAAACCCAGGTTCGCGACGGAGACTGGCTGTGGCTTCGGAATCTGATCGGAGATTCAGGTGAGCGTCGGCGGCGGCAAACGGAGCCCTTGTTCAGGTCAGTAAATAGTCTGTTTAAGTTTGTTGGTAAAATGCTACTGATTGAACATGAAAAATAATCTGAAGCAGAAACATTTCAGGTAGCTTATCTCGTAAGAAACTGGAAATATAAACAAGAAAATAGAAACAAATAATTGTTTCTATACAATAACAATGAACCGGGCTTGTGTTTGACACAATTCCCTTAAACAGATTCGCGGTCTGTTCCCAGGGTACGCCAGTTCGGAGCAGTAACAGCGGACTGCCGGACTTGAACACTTGCCTGAAACGAAACTGGAATATGATGTAAAGAGATGAAGCACGAACTGTTGTTTTCAACTGTATATTGGTGTCTCTTCAAACTGACTCTACTGGATTATATATATAAGCATAAAATCCATTTGTAGATAATGGGACTAATCATCATCGCATATTAAAACCGATAGTGCACATCACTCAAGTTAAATAATGAAAGTGCACAATAATACATCTTAAATAAATAATGGTAGTGCTCAATCAGTTTAATAATACATCTTAAATAATGATAGTGCTCAATCAGTTTAGCAAAAAAGATAGTGACAGGTCTCAAGTGCAAAAAACCAGCCTCACGCGGGTCGGGTTTTTCGGAGCTGCATTCGTGTCCGCAGGACGTGCGGGCACACACAAGTTCAAGCTAATTCCGGTTATAATTTGCACCTTTTTTTTTTTTTTTTTTTTTTTTTTTTTTTTTTTTTTTTTTTTTTTTTTTTTTTTTTTTTTTTTTTTCCCCCCCCCCCCCCCCCTTGCGCACGCGGGTAGGACTTGTGGTAAAACATGTCATAAAGCTATACTAGTAGGTAAATGCTTTACCTTATAAATAGCCATTCCTTTGTTCCCATACCGATGTGGGACAAGGAGTTTTACCAAATTGAGACATTCATTCACACACCCAATTTCCAACAATAAACACTACAAGAAATAAAGATCCACCGCTGTTGATTCGAAAATACTTTATAAATGTATATAAACTAAACAAATAAGTAAAAAGATGAAAGAATCCCCGAGTTAACGTTAAAAATGGATGGAGTTAACAGGTCAGATAAAAATGACAAGATTTCAAACCTTTTGGATCCAGATGCAGAAAAACAAACCTTTGGACGAAAGTCGCAAAACTGGCCAAACTTCAGGGACGAACATGACATTTTACTCTTCACGTTAACATAAACAGTAGTTGATTTGGTGTTTTGTTATGGGTTTGAGCAGATCTGATGGAAGGGTATAAGGCGATTGAATTGAATGAGGATCAGATGAAGGGCGAAAGGTCATTGTGGGCCCAGTGTCAAGCAGTAGCTGATATGAAATTTACACATGTGGTTTCATGCCAACAATATGGTATTCATAAGCGATCTGGTGATCCTCGTGCACAAAATGTTGTGAGGCTAATGACTGATTACCCATCTCTTCGTGTTGCTTATGTTGATGAGGTTGAGGAGCCTAGCAAAGATGCAACTAAAAAGATTAACCAGAAAGTTTATTACTCTGCTCTTGTCAAAGCTATGCCAAATTCCAATGCTTCTGAGACGGGACAGAACTTGGATCAGGTAAAAGCCTTAATGCGACGTTAACCTGGGCAGAAATGATATAGTTATGAAAAGTCTCAAAATTGAGTAAAATGCCATTTTTGTCCCTTGAGGTTTAGCCAATTTTGCGACTTTCGTCCAAAAGGTTTGAAATCTTGCCATTTTCATCCAGATCGTTAACTCCATCCATTTTTCTCTGTTAAGTCAAGGGTATTTCCGTCTTTTTTGTTAACTTAAAGGGCAATTCGGTGTTTTTCACTTTATGTACAAACATTTAGCAGAATGATCAAGTATTCAAAATACCCTTACTAAACAAAAACAAGTAGGTAAAAAGACGAAAATACCCCTGACTCAGCGGAGAAAAATGGATATAGTTAACGGGCCGGATGAAAATGGCAAGATTTTAAACCTTTTGATTCCAGATGCGGAAAAACAAACCTTTGGACGAAAGTCTCAAAACTGGCCAAACCTTAGGAACGAAAATGGCATTTTACTCCCCTCAAAATTTATGAAAAAAAGCACTAATGCCACGTTAACTGGGTTGCTAACAATAGACGTGATTTCTCTGGGTAGGTTATTTACAAGATAAAATTACCCGGACCTGCAATTCTGGGAGAAGGAAAGCCTGAGAATCAGAATCATGCTATCATCTTCACACGTGGAGAAGGCTTGCAGACTATAGACATGAACCAGGTATGTTGTCAGACGGTCTTTTATTTTTATCAATGAACGGGAAGTCCTTAACTTTAATCAAACATCCATTTGTAGGACAATTACATGGAAGAAGCCTTAAAGATGAGGAACCTGCTTCAAGAATTTCTTAAAAAGCATGATGATGTGAGGTATCCTACGATATTGGGATTTCGGGAGCATATTTTCACTGGAAGGTATAGCAGAAGTCGTAAAATATTGTGTTTCTTTTTCTGTTTTGTTCAATAAGCTCATCAATTCACTTTCTTGCTGCAGTGTTTCTTCTCTTGCATGGTTTATGTCCAATCAAGAAACAAGCTTTGTAACAATTGGTCAGAGATTACTCGCCAACCCTTTGAAGTAAGATTAAAATCATTCTTTTGGTCCCCTACATACTTGAGTTGCATATATACTTGTCTGTTAATAGTCGACTAGTGGGTGCGGGTTCGAAACGTAGATAAATTTAAGCATATCACGAGAGTTAAAGTTGTTTGATGTTTTAGTTAAGGGGCTAAACATGTAATCATTAAAGTTGAGGGTCTAAACATGTTATTAAAGATAAGGGACTAAACTTGTTTATTATTAAACTTGAGGGGCTAAAGTTGTTTATTATTAAAGTTGAGGGGCTAAAGCTGTTTGATGTAGTTGAGGGGCTAAACATGTATTTATTTAAGTTGAGGGGCTATACATGTCGTTATTAAAGTTGAGGGTCTAAAGTTGTTTTAGTTAAAGGGGCTATAGTCTAAACATCTCATTATTAAAGCTGAGGGTCTAAACATATCGTTATTAAAGTTGAGGTGCTAAAGTTGCTTATTATTATTAAAGTTGAAGGGTAAAGTTATTTGATATTGACAAAATAGCTTATTTACAGAATATCTGATTACACTTGTTGAATCTTGTAGGGTTCGTTTTCACTATGGTCATCCAGATGTCTTTGATAGGCTTTTTCATCTTACACGAGGGGGTGTGAGCAAAGCCTCCAAGACCATAAATCTCAGTGAGGACATATTTGCTGGTATTTTTTAACTCCGTTTTCTAATTATGCTTTACTGTTTTTGACGGGTGATTCTATTTACACCCAACTTTTTGCTATTTAAATAAATTCTAATTTGTGTTTTTCTTTTATAACTTTCGATATATGATGTTTTATTAAAAAACGAATACGGATTTATGAAGTGCTTATTTTTATTTACGTTTCGATATAAATTTTATAAAAAACGGAATATAAAATTTATAACGACATATAAAACGTTATATTTGATACGGCTCCGTTTTTTTTTATAAAATTTATATCAAACGTAGATAAAAATAAGCACATCACAAAACCATATTCGTTTTATTATAAAAACTATATATCGGAAGTTATAAAAGAAAATTACAAATTTGAGTTAATTAATGTCACATCACGTGGTGTAAGTAGCACAAAGTTTGGTATAAATAGTAGGACCCTTTTTGACTCGGTTAACCATTTCTTTCTATATGTATAGGTTTTAATTCTACACTCCGTGAAGGCAATGTCACGCATCATGAGTATATACAAGTTGGTAAAGGTCGGGATGTCGGTCTAAATCAAATTTCTCAGTTTGAGGCAAAAATCGCCAATGGAAATGGGGAAGAAACACTTAGCCGTGATCTATACCGGCTTGGGCATCGGTTTGACTTTTTCAGAATGTTACTTCACTACAATCGGTTTCTACTTCAGTACTTTGGTAAAACTACTCACTGTATTCGTTCTCTTCATATAGTATAAGAGGTGGAAAATTGGGTAACAGGTCAAAACAGGAACTTTTTGTATGGAGAGTTGAGTTGAGCTGACCAAAATGTAAATATTTTAAAGTTCAAACAATCTCCTTTATAAGATATATAGTATAGTTCAAAAGGAGGGGTGTTCAAAAACCTCTTAGCACGCGGCTCGTTCAAAAAAAGCTCGGTTGTAAACGAGTCGGTTCGGCTCGATTTGTAAACGAGCCGAGCTCAAGCTAGGCCTGGCTTGGCTCATGAGCTCACAAGCCGGCTCGAATTATTTTTATTTTATATAGATTTAATTTAATTTTAAACATATTAAAATAAAAAAAATGTGGGAGGGGGTTGAAGTGTTAATATTTTGAGTTTAATTAATCAATATAAAAAATATGGGGAAATAAACAAAAATTATACATATAATACTCTTAATATGCCTTTCGATCTTTAAAATATCAGAAAAATAAAAATAATACATAAATATATTTTTGTAATTTTTATTTTTTTCTTGTTTTTTATGTTATCAATATTTGTAAAAAAAAAAAAATTAACGAGCCATCTCAAACATGTTACGAGCCCAGCCCGAGCTCAACCTCTCAGCTTGATAAAATAAACGAGCTGAGCTGGCTCGTTTAAGTTCGAGCTCGAGGTCAACCCGGCCGGGCTCGATTACAGCCCTAGACAAAAGGGTCACCTCTAGGTAATATCGTTAAATTTTCTTTTGCAGTTAACTGTATTGACCGTATACGTGTTCCTCTACGGGCGTCTTTATCTTGTACTTAGTGGACTTGAGCAAGGGCTAAGTACTGAACCCACCATTCGCCACAATAAACCACTTCAAGTGGCTCTCGCTTCACAATCATTTGTCCAAATCGGATTCTTAATGGCATTGCCTATGATGATGGAAATAGGTCTCGAACGAGGTTTCCGAACCGCATTAAGCGA